>JAMKQA010001400.1:0-26901 GCA_024699735.1 Posidonia australis
CAACAATAGTTATCACTCGAGCATCGAGATGGCGCCGTACGAAGCCTTGTACGGTAGGCCATGCAGATCGCCGGTTTGCTGGAGCGAGGTGGGCGAGCGGCAGTTGGTTGGTCCTGAGCTTGTGCAGCTGTATGCAGACAAGGTGGATTTGATCCGGAGCAGATTACTTGCTGCACAGAGTCAACAGAAGAGCTATGCCGATAGGAGGCGAAGACCTCTGGAGTTTCTGATGGGAGACCATGTGTTTCTGAAGGTGTCGTCGACCAAGGGTGTGATGTGATTCGGGAAGCATGGCAAGCTGAGTCCTCGCTATATTGACCCGTACCAGATCACCTAGAGGATCGGTCAGGTTGCGTATCGGTTAGATCTACCACCAGAGTTGTCGTCCGTGCACAACGTGTTCCATGTCTCCATGTTGAGGAGGTACCTAGCTAACGTTTCTCATGTGATCCCAGTTCAACCAGGAGGGCTCCAGGAAGATCTGTCCTTTGTGGCGGATGCCGTCGAGATTGTTGACCGCAAGGAGCAGGTGTTGCGAAATAAGGTGATTCCGCTAGTCTTGGTGCAGTGGCGGCATCATGGAGCCGAGGAGGCCACATGGGAACGTGATGAAGCCATCCTAACTGAGTACTCGTATCTTTTCGCCTAGTGATTTCGAAGGCGAAATCTTCTTTTAAGGGGGTTAAGATGTAACACCCGTAAAATTCATTTTGTAATTATTTACATTTTGTGAATTTTATTTCCTAGACAGGTGTTACTGTTCCGAAGCCCATTGTGTGGTTTTGTGCTTTTAGGCTTAGGCCTCGTGGGCTGGCTTCTATTTGCGTGTCCCTGTGGGTGGTTTGACACTGTGCTTGTGGGGCTCGTTTGTGTGTGGGTTGGTGGTTGAGGCTTGCAGTTGGCCTCGTTGGTGGTGATTGGCGGTTGGTTGCTGTGCGGTGTGTCGGTGGCTGAAACGCGCTGGTGGGCACGTTTTCAGCTACTCCAGGCTTAGGCTTTATAAACTGCATTGTACTGCACCTCTCCTCGCCACTCATTGCTTTCTTCTCCTTCATTCTTCTTCCTTCCCTCTCCTCTTCGGCAGCGCTACTTCTCCTCCTCCTCCACTTTCTTTCCTTTCCTCCTTATTTCTCCGTCTCCTTCCTTCCCCTTCTTCCTTTTCCACTTGTCCCCTCACCTCCTCTGTTTCCCCTATATTCCCTTCATACGCGCCCCGACAGAGAGAGAGGAAGAGGTCGAGAGAGTGAAACGGAGGACTGTGGTTGATCGTGGTGGTGCGCGGAGCTCGTGTGGAGTGCCTCGTGGTCGTGGTTGCGCCGGAGTCGATCGAGGATCACCAGAAGCATTTCTCAGGTACGCATCTCCACTCCTTGCAATATAGGAGAACATGGAATTGGTAGAAAATGCTAGTATTGCATGAAATCTAGGTAAATTTCCTTTCCTAGTATTTATTGTAATTTATTGAGGATTTATGGAGCATTTATGGGCATTTATGCCAGTGGTTGTTTTTTGGGTCGTTTTGACCCTTCTGCCTTTGTGATTTTGTATCTTGATGCTTGGTGGATGGATTTTAGTTTTATTTATTGGGTTTTAGAGTAGACTTGAGGGTCTACACTATATGTTTTATGCAAGATTTTTGGTGTTTGTTTAGGAGGTCCGATCGGAGGTCCCAGTTGAGACGATTTCGGACGATAGGGTTTGGACCGTTTTCTGGTTTTGCAGAATTCAGCATACCGAATCAAGAGATTTCGACATACCGATTCTGTTCGACATACAATTTTTCTGTCAGTTTAGGTCCTCTGGTCGGAATTCGATTTTCCGTTTTTAAACGGTATACCGAATTTGACTTGAGTGTTGACTGTTGACCCTAATTCGACATACCGATTTAGAATCGACATATCGAACCAGGGGATTTCGACATACCGAATCTGATTTCGGCATGTCGATTCTGGGCCCAAGTGAGTTTTGCAATGTGCTTTCGATGACTTTCTGGTTGCCGTGTTTTGTCCCTATGAGATGAGATTGTAAGCTATCAGTGGTGGTCCCTTCGGACACCTGATGCGCCATTTTACCGAGGTTTTGGAAGTGTTTTAAAGATATGGAAATGGTTTGAAAAATGATTTTCAAAGGAATGTTTGGCTTGGTTTGGAAAATGATTTTTCCTGATTTTCTGTCTATGGGCCGAGGCAACGTGGGATCGTGTCGTCGTGACCAGGGAATGTGAAGACATTCTTGGATGGTCGGGCACGATGTCCCCTGTTGAGGTCGTGGGGCCGAGATACCTGAGGCTGAGGGGCGTCGAGTCCTGGAGGTATGAGACTCCTTGACTGTCGTCTCGAGGCTAGGATTGTGGTCTGCGGGTTGAAGTGTCTTGCGACATGACGGGGAGGTATGATACTCCTGCTGTCGCTGTGAGTATTGAGGCTCGGGTGTTGTCGGATGTGGAGATATGACACTCCCTCCTGAGCACCGTGTGTGGAGGACGCCCTGAGGAGGCGTACCCTGTGGTGGCCAGTGCGGGTGGGACACGTGCCCCGTAACTGGTAGCGTCCTGAGAGATAAGACAGCCTTCCCAGGGAGGAGTTGGCTTCTAAGGGTTCTCCTGAGAAAAGAGAATCGCGGGACGGTGATCGCTCCTACACAGGGTGGCTTCACCGTGGCAGTACAGAATGCTAGGGTCGCTCCTCGTTGGACTGTGTATAGCCAGAGTTTGGTTGCCTGACGCCGGACTTTCCGACTCTGTGTGGTTTTGGCCATTCAAGACCGTTGCTTGTGGTTTTGAGCAAGTGGAGCCCTGATTTGTGGTTTTGACTAGTGTGAACCTGGTTTCTGAGGATTTGAGAAAAGAGTTTGCGAAAGGAATTTCAAAAGGAAAATTGATTATGGTTTTGTTTTTCACGGTTTTCGTGAGGTTTATACTGGATGACTTTGAACACTCATGCGTTTTCCTTGTGGTTTTGTTCGCAGATGCAGACATGCGATTGGTTTAACGTAGTGCATATAGTCTGGAGTCTGCTAGTCGCACACACAGGTTCCTGATTGTTAGATATTTGACTGTTTAGCTTTAACTTTCTCGTAATTTAATTTGTTTAAATTATTATGGAAAATTTGAGACGTGACATCTCCATATACACACATATATATATACATTACATAGACACTCTAACATCTAAACCATCAAGGCACCAACCTTGATTCTTGGAGCCTTAACTCTCAATTCATTAATGCCATGCATAAACACTAGCACTTTGATGCTTGTGCATTGAAATTTGACAAGGCATGCTTCACTCTACTCATGTCACACTGCTCCAGCGCCTTCAATCTGTTGCCACTAACCCGTGTGCACATTATGCACTACTAATGCCACCCGTAACATAGTTGACTTTCCCACACCCCATGTAATGCCTAATTGACTTGCACTTGACCCACAAGCTTCAATGCCACACTACGCCTCCCACACATAACGCTTATTGACTTGCGCATGACCCACACCACGTTGCACCAGTTCCTTCACAATGACTACTAATTGTGCACTCCTTACGCACTGCATGCCACCACATTTGTAATACAAATACAATGCTTTCCTCTGACTCAATGCAACGAGTCTAGACTATCCCATGCACCTTGCATAATCATGTCTTAGCCATCATTCCATGATCCACACCATGGTACTACTTCTTAATGCCAAAGTCCTTCCTCCCCACACACTTGAACCCTAGATGACTCAACAGTGAGGAGAGCATGTGACGGTAATCAATTAAAAGATTGAATTAGTGTCTGTCTTCTTTTCCTATAAGATGTTTTTAAGGCTTCAGCAGTAGAAAGATCACTAGATAACATGACTATGGGATATATAATATGTCTCCAAGGCTTCAACACACTAATCTTACAATAAGTGTGCATAAAAATGCAGAAGGCTTTACAACGAATAATAGAATAAAAACTCCCAAATTTGGCGAGGCAGTTGCTTGGAGGCGTGCGGATGTTACAACTGCGCCTCAAAGGGAGTAAGGTTCTTTACATCTTTAACATTGCTTTGGTAACTTCAAACTGTCTAAATTTCCAATACTTAACCGTCTATTATAACTAGTCTGGAACTAAAAATCACATATTATAATGGTAGGAAAGATCGTACTTGAAGAAGTATATAATATATCCTATGAGGGTCTCTAGTACAAGAACTGGGAAGAAGTTTGATGCAGAAGCACACGATACAAATATTACCTGTCATATAATCCTCCTAACTTTAAATGACTTTAAATTACAATGATATTATTTGCTAATAATAAGTTCATATGTTTAATAAACAAATAAGTGTCTTTTCTAGTGCACGCAATGATGTTAAATTCTCTTAAATAACAACATAATCCTCATTGAATTCAAGTATTCTACAAGTTTGTAAAGATTAAATATTAGATGTACGATTACCATCAAATTCCAAACACATCAATTAGAGGTCCTTCATGCTGCTTGGTAAACTGTTTAACTTTCACCTATATTAGTAATGATGCACCAGGTTGTGATTCAGGAGAATCCATGAAATCATGTTGTACCAAAAATATGTAGAGAAATAAAAAAAATTCCATGAACCATACGTTGTTTTTTAGGATCATGCACCATGTAGTGTTATCAGAAAGATAATAAAAACAAACCTCTTATCTCCTATTGGTGAAAGATGTGTATTGCTGGCAGCCGTCCTGCTGCAAAGCTTGGCTTTCATGTAATTTATGCATGTTCCTTTTCTTGATACCATTTCTGAACATCAAACTTGCTGCATTATGCCTATCAATCAAAGAAGAGCCTTGTTTTTGTTCTTGCAGGGTACTTTCGTTCTTCAAGTATTCAGCAGTTTGCGTCTGAACTGATTTATTACCAGAAAAGCATGTATAATCAGTCAAGAGAGACAAAATTACAGAGAAAAGGTCATGTTTCAAAAGAAAGAAAACAAGAAAATATTTTGAGCTTACAAAGAATAAATAGTTTTCAACAGATGAAAAAATTCACAAGCATTACGTCTAGTTGGCCTTGGCAGTTGGAATGTGACGCACGTCATATATGCCCCAAAAAATATTTATCCATGATAAGATTTAGGACCTGCCCTCGACTTGATGTCAACGTTATTTGTTGTGCTTGGTCCTGGTGATGGTGTTCGCCATCACCTGGTCCAGTCTATTGAAATTTTGGATGTACTCAAGTTCGACTTAAAAATTAAAGAGTTAAATACAAGTAACTATTTTGCGTATTTTTCAAGTTAAGATACTCAAGTTCGACTTAATTACAATTTACTTCCATTAACTACTCATATTTTTCAAATTAAAATCTTAAAATTTTTTTCATAACTTATCTTCCTCAACTATCTCTGATAAACAATAAGACCTTTTCCGTCAGATTTGAAGGGTTACAAATTTTTTGGAAAAATTTATCTTTCTTCCCATCTTCTATTTACCCCCTTCTTCCCTCAACTATTCAAGTTTTCAACTTAATATTTTAACGTTTTTCATTACAACTTGTCCTCCTCAAGTACCTTTGTTAAACAATAAGATCGTTCCATAAGGTCTGAAGGATTAGGTGATCTTTATAATATTTCTTTCGAATAAATTTGTCCTTCTTTCTAATCTTCTTCTTCTCCATTTTCTAACTTTTCTATGTCATAAACCCTAAATCCAACTTCATCGTTAAAATTTTCTTCTTTCACCTTCTTTCTCAAATCTGTCTCTCTTGATAAACTAATAATCTCAAACTTGGTCAACACCACAGGAAGATCTTGAACTTCTTCCTTATTATCATCAAACATATCTCAACTGAAAGTAACAATCTATTCAAATTAAGACAGAGATTGTTTGTAACTAAGGGTAAAACTATCAACAAAGCAAAACTTATAATAGCGTTTACCTAAAAAGACAATTTATTGTAATTTATCATAATTGAATAAGTTATAACAAAAAAAAAAGTGTACCAAGTTGCAAAACTCAAATAGTTAAGGAAGGTAGACTGTAATTTAAATCTTAAAGAGGCAAGTTGTAACAAAAAAAAATTTAAAATACCAAGTTACAATACGCGAATAATTCAGAGGGATAAATTATAATTTAACTCTAGAATGATAAATTATAGAGGATAAATGATCAAAACATGCACGAATTTAACATCATTTACCTAAAAAAATGATTTATTGTAATTTACCATAGTTAAAGAGAACAAGTTATAACAAAAAAAATTAAGATATCAAGTTAAAAAATGTAAAAATTTTGAGGAAGATAAACTGTAATTTATCCAATATTGTATATTAAATGTTTCCCCTCACTCCACAAAAAACAAAACTCCATAGAACATGTTTTTTTCTTTAGCAATAACTCCACAGAACATGTATATAGAAGGAATCTAAGATTTTCATTGAACATACAAAAATCAAATTACTCTTTCATGGAATCTTGTTTAGGACAAACACTCAACCAACTGACATGATAAGAGTGGAAAAGATGTGTACATGTGACTTAAAGGTTGAAATCTAGTTCAAACTGAATGGTCTGTGTCAAGAATATAGATAAGTCAAGAATCAAGTGTCACATCTTTTTTCTTGAACACTAGAAAACTAAGTCATACAGCACAGAGTTGATCCAAATACCCAACCTCAGTTCAACCTCCTTATAGCAATTCACCTATTCAAGAACCTCTCATGCACAAGTACACACACACAAACACTTGCACATTAGCTCACGCACACAACAATCACAATGCAAGACACAAGGTTACGGGGAAACACGCCTTTCTTTGTATCTCACTTATAGAATACCTTGCACACAATGTCAAGAAGCAACACACAACACACACTCGTTATTGTTCTTCTTTCGCATTTACACGTGTTTATATACACATAAGCATGCACACACCCATAATTACAACATATAATTGCTCACAATTGATCCCAATCCATTACACACATTAAAGCTCCCTTAATGTGACTTGACCATAATGGTTGCATTTGACCTGCGTACACTTATGTGCACTTAAACTCAGCTCGCACACACTAATATGCACTTAAGCTCCACGTGCGCACACTTTAAGCTCTAGCCTACCATTTCATGTTCCTTTGCACCATAGTGAGACAATCCCGCACTTCATCAATGCACTCTTGGTGATTGCGTACAAGTCTAGCTACCACTAGACACTTGTTATCTACATGCTTCACCACTTCTAAGGGCATTAATGGTTGACGCCTTAATGCGAGTTCAAACAGAATCTTCCTTGTTGATGAGTTCACGTGCAAGTTATGGTAGAAATGTGCTACATCTAGTAGATCCACCTAGTTCTTTTGATTGGTGAGTACAAAATGCCTTAAGTACTCCCTTAGCAAAAGTTTACATAAGCCTTCGAATTTAGGTGCATAAGGTTGCCTACTTTTACATATAAAATCTCATTCTCGATCGAGAACCTCTTTATAACACCTTCCTTCACCTTCCAAACAGTAACATCAGCTCATGCTGTCCCATTCCAATTGTGCTCAGGAAAGTCTCCTATAATGGTGCTAAAGGTCTTTACCACATGCACGTTGATGGCACTTACGTCCTCGTCACCCACACGGCTCAAGACATCTGTGTCACGACCCGTCCCAAGTCATGATCCAAAACTAGCTACCTTTTTTTATTAATCACATTAATCTGAAACTAAATCCAACAAGAAACTAGATAAATTAAAGAACTAATAACTGAAATAAATTTAACTACTTACATACCTAGATCCCTTGATGTGTGGTCAACAAGCTCTAACTCCAGCTCCACGTACACTAGCAAACTCCTATACTTATCCTGCAACAACTAAAAACATTAAACAAGCATACGTGAGTGACCACTGAAAGGTCACCCAGTACACGTCTTACAAAAGTGCATACTCACTAGCATCTCTCCTTAATGCCATACACAACAACGAAGTAATACCATTTTAGGCACCACAATCAAAAAATCCTTTGAAATCATGCATTGAAAACCATTCTTTTCTTTTCTTTTTAAAATCATACGCATGATTTTTCAAAACTTTATGCATTACTTGAAATGACCACTCTTACCAAATCAAGTCCACAACCACGAAAGAGTACCATACTATCACCAAACTTCTATTCAATCAAAACAAACAAATCATATTTCAAAACTGACACAATCCCCATTTTCTGAAAACTACCACACCACCTATGGTGCAAGCAACTTAATGTCTCTCTCGAGCTCAAACAACTCAAAACCACTCTTAGGCGCAAACAACTCAATGTCCCTCATGGGCTCAAACAGCTTAACACCACTCATAGGCGAAAATAAAACGCCACTCACAGGTGAAAACTACAAAGTCTAAATAAACACTAGCCACAAGCAACAGATAAGGTCACCACCCTAAACTCACTGCACTGCCACGAATGGCTGCAACCACCCGTTCGAGCCAATAGGCCTCTAGTGTATTGTGCTAACCAGCATCAAGCAACTATCCGACTACAAGCAATCCATCGAAGAGCAACCAATAGTATCTACACTATTTTGGACAAACCACCCTATGGAAGAGGCTACTCGTCTCAGTATCTCGCCTCTCTACAAGACCCTCATTATACTAACTCTCCTCAGGAAAACCGTCCCTTCTAAGGACCACCTCACAGGATACGCCACTCTAGATGTCCTAAAGTCTCAATCTCAATGCCTGCCAGTGACTCCTCACCCTTAGCCTCAGCTAACACCCAACAGTCTCAGTACCTGCACAAACGAAAGTATTACGTCCAACTATACAGAAGTCTCATATCCCCTGGCCTTGCTGTCACGTACCTCTATTACAGTCAATAGTCTGAGTCTTCGGTGTCTAGAACAAGCAGAGTGTCATACCTCGCAATCTAGCTAACCCTCGACCTATAAACCTCAACCTTGGTCTCCTAAACAACAATCTAAGAGTCTCATACTTCCAGAATCCGACAAACACTTACCTCAACCTATTGATCTCCAGCCTCAACCTAGACAACATACTCGACCACAACAAAGACGTCGTCACACCCTTTGATCCTAACAACACGTCTCGTCGATCTCTTGGTCTCAACACACAAAAAACTCTAGAAAGCCTTTCCAAACCTTTGCAAAGTCATACAAGTCTTTTCCAAATTCTTATAGAAATTATTTTCAAATATTTCTAGAATCATTTCAAAACACCATAGAAACATCACAAGAAAACTACCAACTTGAGGCAACACTTTTAAACCTTTTGGAAAAGCCTTTTCCCCAAATCACCTAATAGTTTCCTTAATAAATCATTTAAACCTTTACAAACCAACACATTTCTTTTGTTTCCAAAATCTACTTTACAATCATTGAAACATCTTTCCAAAAATACCACAAAACACCGTACCCAAAGCCACATGAAAACTAGAAACTGAAAATCACAATTTAAAACAAAGCCTTGACAGTCCTTTTGTCAGGCCTAAACAATCACAGTTTAAAACAAAGCCTTGACAGCCCTTTTGTCAGGCCTAAACAATCACATCAAAACCAAAGCAATAGTCTCGAAGTCACATTTGGCTTCCAAGAGTAAACACCCACACAAAACTCAACCAGAACTCTATGTTCAGATGTCAAGGTATAGGACACCTACTAGCTCGTGTCCCTCAAAAGCACAGCCAAATCAATGCCCGATACGACAAAGTAGTGTCACTGAATGACTTTTTTAGTACATCCTAACAAAACCAGCCAACTCTAATCCTAAGGGTGATGGCTCCTCGATGGACGGTGATCGCTCCTGCACAGGGTGGCTTCACCATGACAGTACAGACGACGTGATCGCTCCTCGATGAACTGCTTGTGGCCAGAGTTTGATTGCCTGACACACTGTATGTGGTTTTGGCCATTGAAGGCCTCGTTCGTGGTTTTGGACTGATAAAGCCTCGTTTGTTGTTTTGACTTGTGTAGACCTAGTTTGTGGAATTTTAGTAAAATGATTGCGAAATGAATTTAAAATGAAAGTTAATTATAATTTTGTTTTCCGTCGTTTTCGTGGAGTGCATGCTGGGTGCTGTCACTCATTCGTTTTCCTCGTGTTTTTGGATTACAGGTGCAAACACGCAGAAAGTTTAACATAATACATATAGATCAGAGTCTCATAGCTGCACACACAGGTTCCTGATAATTTGATATTTTCTGTTTAACTTTTAATTTCTTGTAATTTAAATTTTTTTAAATTATTATGAAAATTTTGAGACATGACACCAAGCCAACTCCCCAATTGCACCATTGTGACCACACCATGTGCACTTTGACATCAAGTTAACAATCTTAACAGTACTACCCAAACCTTGCACAACCATGAGGTCAAAGTTCCCGAGCTTACCATCAAACAAGAAGTTGTGACTTGCGCCTATGTCCACCATTACGTGCATCAGGCGGTTGTTGAGCATGATGTCAACATACATCAAGCCATCATTCATTGGTGTACTAATCTTGCCATAGAGTGCATTCAGACGAAGAGAATTTACCCAACACTCCTTCGAGTATTTTGTGGTCATCGAAATGTGTGACGGGGAAGAAACCCAAAGGGACATGGAATGGAACAATGCGCGCCAAAACACCACGAAAACGACAATGTCCTTAAGAAAAGTCTCAACTCAAAAACACCAAGTGAATGAAAAAAGAAAAGGATAAGGAAGGCATCGCCACCTAGTCTACTTAAAACAAAAGACAAGGAAAATCATATACAAAGTGAATATGCAAGTAAGGAAACAAAAGTGTGAAACTCCAATGCCAATGGATGAAGCACACAAAATCCTCGCAGCCATAGAAGGAGTAAAAACTCCTATTACACACAGAGAAGGGGTTAAACATTCCCATACGTTGACAATGTCGGTCTCTCTATATTCAACCACTCATGTGTGACAAAGCAAGCATGCAAATACACAAAGATGCATGCCAAAAGACAAATACAAGATGCCATGCAATATATGTATTCCTACTGCAAGAGAAATCAGATCATGGAAAGCCAAAGCCAAAACAATCAACAATGAAAGTAGTGCTCCCTTATGGCTACAAGATACTGGCCAAGGGAACGCACTGGGAGATTGTGCTAGTGATCAATGCCTATGCCAGATAAAAGCATTTGAATCGCTCACGGCATTCCTGCACCTACCCGACATGCTCAGAAGTTTTGTTTGAGCTCCAGTAGCCAATGGTCATTGCACACTGTTAGAAATGGAAAATAATAAGGAGAAGATCTATTCTATTTCTTCTGTATACATATATATATAATATATTAGATACTCTAAACTAAATGGATATCTAATAACCCGATTACCCATGATACTCAACCCACACATACGTATGTATTTCTAACACCCACCCTCAAGCTGGAACATATATATCAATCATGCCCAACTTGTTACATAAAGACTTGAAAACATCAATACTTAATCCCTTTGTGAAGATATCAGTTAGCTACTCTTATGACTAAGTGTAAGGTGTAGACACAACCCCTTTCATAACTAAAACTCTCACATAGTGACAATCAATCTCTATGTGTTTTGTGCGTTCATGAAAGATGGGATTATTTCCAATAAAAATGACCTTTTGATTATCACAATGCATCAACATAGGCTACTCATCATTGAATCTAAGCTCCACCAAGAGTAACTTAATCCACATCATCTCACAAGCAGTCTGAACCATGAATTTATACTCTACCTCAGTATTAGATCTTGACACAACATTCTATTTCTTACTGCGCAAAGTGATAAGGTTCTCTCCTACATAAGTACAGAAACCAAACATTGATTTCCTGTCCCCTCGGTCTCCTACATATCTTGAATCTAAGCAAGCCATGATCTTCACATGACCATTTCTTCTGTAACCTAAGCCTCTGCCTAGAGCACCTTTGATATAAGATAAAACACACAGAGATCTAGTCCAGTGTATTCTCTTAAGTTCATATATAAACACTTAAGTTCATACATAAACTGACTCAATAGACAAACTACATATGAAATATCTGACCAAGTCAATGTCAAATATATAAACTTCCCAATCAATCGTCTGTATTGACCAAGTTCCTCTAACAAATCTGAACTGATGTCCCTGAAGACTGGTGTCTACTTCATTAGAGTACTTTCTGACTTACATCCTAAAAGACTTGTTTCCTGTAAAAGATCTAAGACATACTTCCTCTAGGACAATGACATCTTCCCATTTGCATAGACAAACTCAATGCCAAGGAAATATCATGGGTTTCCCATATCTTTGGTGACAAAATGAAACTTAACATGTTCTTTAATGTCTACAATCTCCTTTTCATCACTGTATGTCACCAAAATATCATCCACATATATTGCTAGAAGAATACATCCACATATATTGCTAGAAGAATACATCCACAAGAAGTTTTTCTATAGAACACCAAGTGATCAACAACACATCTTTGGAAACCACCAACTATAACCACTTGACTGGACTTCTCAAACTATACTCAAGGACTTTGTTTTAAGCCATAGATTGCTTTTTTCAGTCTACATACTCTATCCTCTCCTTGAGCAATATAACCTAAAGGTTGCTCTATAAGTACAGACTCAGTCAGATAGGAAGACATTTTTTACCTCTAACTGGCACAAATCCCAAAAAATGTTGAGAGCAAGAGATAATATAACTTTTATGGAATTGAAACAAGCGATCGCAGAGAAGGCCTTGGCATAATCAATACTATATGTTTAAGCGAATGGACGAGCAACCAATCTGACTTTGTATCTATCTATACATCCGTCAGTTTTATACTTAGATAGTGTAGACCCATTTACAGGTAACCACTGTAGCTCCAACAATGCGAGTCACCAACTCCCAAGTGCCACGAGTAGTCAAAGCAACAATCTCCTCATCCATTGCAACCTTTCAGTGAGGGAGTGATAATGTCTCCTGATGATTCCTGGAAATAGACTCAGCAGAAAGGGGCAAGACAAAACTATGAAAACGAGGATGAAGAGAATCATATGACATAAAATTAGAGATAGAATGAGCAGTAAAAGAATGAATACCTTTACAAAGGACAATAAGAAGATTGGAAGAATTGGAAGGCAAATTTGCATATGTAAAAGAGACCAATTTGATCGTGAGAGGCACTGATGTAGACTACCGTCGGCAATATATCTACAAGGGACGAGAGATATTCGTAGGCACATTTGGAATCCCTAGTGAGTCTATATCCTTAGACTCAACGACAGATGGAAGAGAAACAGACTCAACAAGAGGTGTAGACTCATCAGAATAACGTATGGACTCAAAAAAAAATAACATCAGCATATACATAATATCGTCAAATAGGAGGATGAAAATAGTGATAATCCCTTTGTATTCTGGAATACTACACAAAGATACATTTGATGGATCTAAGAGACGGTTTATCTAGACCAGGAGAGAGGTCCTATACAAAAACTACACCCAAAAAATACCAAAGATTAAGGAAAAAAAAGTTGTGTTAGGCTTGAGACAACAAAATGGGACCTCACCCTTAAGAGGAGCAGAAGGCATCGTAGCAGTGAGCACAAGATCAGACCACAAATATTTTAAAATGCGCATATGAAGCATAATAGTACGAGTAACGTTCAATATATGTCTATACTTACGCTCAGCAACTCCATTTTGTTATGAAGTGTGGAGACACAAGGTCTGATGTATAATTCCTAATGAAGCACAATAAGATACAACTTTGGATTGAATAAATTCAAAAGCATTACCAACACGCAAATACTTTAGAGTAATATCAAACTGATTTTTTATTTCTATATGAAAGGTTTTGAGAATATCATAGATATGACCACGATCTTTAAGTAAATATACCCAAGACACTCTTGAAAAATCATCAATAAAAACTATATAATATCGATGACCAAACACTGATGGAACTATAAACGAACCCCAAACATCACAATGGACTAACTCAAATAGAGTACGATTCGATACAAGACGCAAATGTCTAAAGGAAGTACAATGACACTTACCTAACTAACACGACTTACAATCAAAATAAGAAACAGAACATCAAGGTAAAACTTGCTGTAACTTCTAGTGAGATGGATGACCTAACCAAGCATGCTACAAGGAAGAAGGCTCAAATGTGGATGTCACAGATACTAATCCTTGAGGTATATAATCATTAATAAGTAGGTACACACCATTTCCTCGTTCACAATCGATACCAATCCTCCTCTCCGTTTACAGATCCTGAAAAGTGCAATAGAAAGGAAAAAAAAATGACATAATAGCGTAATTATTAATAAGGAAATCAGACATAAAAAGAACATTTTAAAAAAAAAATTGTAAAGAAGCTAACACAACCCCTTCACCTGAGATAGGACAAGATCGACCATCGACAATTACCACAAATCGAATATCAGAAAGTTGAGACAAACGAGTAAACAAATTTCTTATACCAAACATATGAGAGGAGGTACCTAAATCAATGAACTAGGAGGAGTCCCTAAATGCAATGAGAGCACTAATACTTAAGGAGATAACTTCTGTAGCAATGGCGACGGAATCAGTGACCTTTAACTATAAAAACCGTCATAATCAGCCTAAGACACAGTAAAAGCCTGCTCGTCGTTAATCGAAGCCATAGGTGGTGACTCTGTATTAACATGTGCTGTCAATAGTCTGCCAATCAAATCTCAACATCGGTCTACTCGATGTCCCAGTCGTCCACAGTGTGAGCATTTTAGATGTCCTTTGTTGTTTAATCGACTATGACCACTACCTCTGTGACAGCCACATCCACATCCTCTTGTGGCTACCATAGCTGATGGTTCTAGAGTTGAGGTAGAAGTCCCTGCAAGAAATCCATAACACCTTAACAAAGGCAATCTGTAGATCAAGAACACTATCAACACCCAGAATCTGTCCTCTAATCTGTGAACTAAGATCAAAATTCAAACTGAATAAATAGATAGCCACTGCAAGTTCTTCTCGATATCTCTTCATCTGACTGACATCTTCGGTAAAAGGTAAATACATCCCAAGCTCATCAAGCAATGCACGTAAAAGGCTAAAATGCACCTATACAGTTTGTTCACCCTAATGGAGTGTGAACAATTGCTTATACACCTCAAAAACCCAAGAGCTATTCTTCTCATGACCATACATGAGTCGACATGTATCCCAAATCTTCTTGGCTGGCCTTAATAACATAATACCATATGTAACTAAAAGTTCCATGCTGTTTCCAAGCCATGTTAAAATGGCTACATCATCAGTACATCAATCCTCATAGGCGGCATCTGGAGTAGGCTATGTAAGGTGCTTCAACTTCCAATGTACAACTATGAAGGTCTCGAAGCTTTACAACCAGAGGCGATAATTGGTGTCATTTAGTTTCTCAGATGTGCCACTAAGATGCTTAACCAATGACTCCCGATAAGCCATGTTAAAGTGAAAAAGAAACAATATACAAGAAGTGAACTGGACTGTTCACCAACACGTGTGGATATGATGTATCCACATACAAACAGAGACAGGAGACACAAGGAGGCCCAATACATGGCCTGAGGTGTTAGATAACGGCACAAAAGAGGCTGGACTACCCCGATGCCTGGACAGGAGAGGACCAAGAGGCTCACGAGCTACCAGACATGTGCCGAAGAGGCCTGTAGTGGCCAAGGCTAGCCTGAATTGGCCGACAATGGCCGATGACTGGCCTAGAGAGCTCCAACAACTGGACTGAATGGGCAGGTGGGGAGATTCGGTAGTGCTGTGGCCGATGGAAGCCCTGGTAGGGGCTGTCAGCAGCAACGGACAGGTAGCTGCTAGCCAACGACTGCTACAAAGGTGGTTGGCGACTGTGAAAGGGTGTGACAACTACCGAGGGTTTTAACATGAGCTCTGGTACCATGTTAGAAGTAAAAAATAATGAAAAGATCTATTCTATTGCTTCTGTGTAGCTACATATATATAGGATATATCAAATACCTTAAACTAAATGGATATCCAATAATTCGATTACCTATAATACTCAACCTACACATACATATATATCTCTAACACACACATCATAAAACCTCAAAGGGAAGAAGTGGGACATTCAAACATGAGATAAGACAATGCATGAGATCAATGGAAATGAATGGAACTAAATCAAAGCATGCAAAGCTCCCTCACCCGACCCTCATTGCATGGAACCTAATTGGGTTCTGCCCCACATCTGTATGGGTCATTGGACTACATGATTCCTACAGCGAGCACACTCTTAAATAGATTCCAAAGTTGAGGAAAGAGAATGTAAGGAGGTGACGACTAGCCATCGACATTGGAACCATGTAAAGCAGTAAACATAACAATACAAAAAAAGAACCCAACAAAATCAACAAGTAAACTAAGATAATGCGATTAAAAACCAATAAGCAAAAGCCATTCAGGGGAGAATACGGACATGTTGGAATGAGAAAGGATGAGGTAGCCTACGTTATTAAACTGGTAAGAAGGCTTATGTAATGACCTAGATTTTTGACAACAATTTAAGTCAGATATTTAATTTAGAATTAGAATATGTTGGATGCTGAATGGAGACGCAGCATGTGTTAAATGTTAGACATAGACCTAGTAGCTTTTTACACCCGAATTGTGGCCATCTGGATTTCTGAGGTATTAGACGTTGGTAGGCGTGCATCTTATGTTAGACGCAACGCACTATGCGTCCAATGTCTAAAATGGAAACTTCTAAAATTTTTTAGATGTTACACATAACATGCAACGTGTCTTATGTTAGATGCATGAACAGGTGCGTATAACACCCTGAGTTATTTCCAGAAGTTTCAACTGCCTATTTGTAATTCGAGAGTATTCTTCCTCCTCTTCTTTTCATCTCAGGGGAGCGAGAGAGAGATTCCAAGGTTTTCATGGGAGAGAGAGCGAGAGAGGAATGAGGTGAGTTATGTTGGATTCTTTCTCCATTCATTCCTTTCTTTCATGTATGCATTGATTTCTTCAAGTTTGTGGCATTGCATGCGTGGCTCAAGATTCGTGGAAGGCTAAAGGGAGCTTTAGGAAGAAGCGTGCAAGGATTGGAACTTAGAGTTGCAAGGTAAAAGGCATCTCTCTTGGGTGCAAGGTACACACCTAATTAGAAATGTCTTAGATTATTTTTATGGTTAGGATATTGATGCATACTAGTGTTGTAGATGTTCCTCTAGTTGGTTTTTATGGATACATGAATTATAGGGTAAGCATGCATGATCTGGGAAGAGATTAAGTGTGATTTGTGCTATCAATGTGTTGAACGTAGGGCCTGGTGCATCCTACATTTGACACCCAAACTGCTGCATCTTACTCTCCTACACAAAATTTAATGGTTTTTCCCTTGTTTTGGTAGCTCAATTGGTCCTAGAATTGATATCAGAAGCATGTTATAGATTAAGAACTTGTTCCTTTCATATTTGATTTTTATTTTGAGATATAAATGTACATGATAGTTTTGGAAGAAATTGGCTAAGAATGGGAACTAGGAGTGTTAAACGTAGTTGTAGGTGCATCCTATATAAGACGCGGCCCTTTCTGTGTTTTACACCCCAAACAGAGTTTTTAATGCATACTTAATTAGAAGTGGTTCGAATGGGTTAATGAATTAGTAATAGGTTATATGTAGTGTCTTTGATGAGGTTTAATCATGTTAAACTCCCTTAATAAGATGATTATAGTATAAGATAGGTTTGAGAAGGTTTTGGCTACGATTTGTAACCTAAAGTGTTAGACATGGCCTGTGCTTCGTCTAACATAAGACACAGCAAAATATGTCTTAGACTTGGAGGTTAAATTTCAATCATCTCCTGGCCAATTAATTAATATAATAATTTAGGAAATTAGGATTTTCCTCCCCGTAAAAGTTTAAATGAATGATTAGGATAATATGCAACATAAGGAAATTGATTAATTTGAGAATAGGTAGTATATGAATGTGCAATACTCTGAGTTGGAACTCAGTAACACTGATTGTGGTGTTGCTTGTTGGGAATGTCAATGTCCAACGTTGGACGCTTGGCTGGCAACGTTCAACACTTCCAATGTGGTTCTAACTTGCTTCTAGGTAGTGTAGGAGTAGATTGATATTTTATTGATCACTGGATTAATGTTTTGGGTGTTTTCACTTAGGTGGACGTCATGAATTGAGCAAAGTACTCTAAAACACTAACACTCCTGAGGTATGGTTTTCTAGATTGTGTTTTGAGTCTTGTTTCAGGGAATGTAATTTCAAATGATTTTCAAAGGATTTTGAAAGAAAATATTGAATATTTGGAAAATGGTTTTCAAAAGGATTTGCAAAAAAAGGTACAGAGTCCTGTAACTTTTGGTGATAGCTTTCTATGAGATGTTTGTGGTATTTTCGAAATGATTTTCGAAAATAGTTTTCAAAGGAATTTGAAAAAGAAATACATAATTTGCAAAAGTTTTGGAAGATGATTTCTGAAGATTTCATGGAACCAAGAAATCGAAGTTTCTAATCGACAAACTAGGAACAACTGATATCCCTAAATAATCAAAAGTCAGTTGCCTAAGATGAAGTCTAGATTCAGAATTTTGTGGCTTTTGGGTAATGACTTTCCGTAAAGTATTTGTAGTGCTTTCGAGATGATTTTCGAAATATTTTTCAAAAATGAATTTCAAAAGAATTTGAAAAAAAAAATTGCATGATTTGTAAAAGTTTTGGAAGATAATTTCCGAGATTTCATGAGACTAAGAAATCGAAACTTCTAGCTGACAGACTAGGGACAACTAATACTCCTAGATGGTCGAGAGTCAATTGTTTAAGCTAAGATTTGTGATTTTCCATGGTTTTTGTTAGGAGCCACAAAACCGTAAGATTGTATTGACAAACCAAGGACAATTGATACCTCTAAAGGATCAAGAGCAAGTCTAAAGGCATTAATGGTTGTGTTTGGATTTAGAAATTAGTGTTGGTAATTGAAAAAAAAAAAAGGAAAGAAAAGTAGGGTGTGATGTAACACCCGAAAATTCATTTTATAATTATTTACATTTTAATGAATTTATTTCTAGACGGATGTTACTGC
This sequence comes from Posidonia australis, assembly GCA_024699735.1. NCBI lineage: Eukaryota > Viridiplantae > Streptophyta > Magnoliopsida > Alismatales > Posidoniaceae > Posidonia > Posidonia australis. Next base: position 19,040 of record JAMKQA010001400.1, read on the forward strand.
TCCCGGGACCCATTGTGTGAATTTGTAGTTTTAGACTTAGGCCTCGTAGGCCCGTTTCTTTTTGTGTGTTACTGTGTGTGATTGGAGCTGTGCTTGTAGACCCGTGTATGGGTCCATTTGAGGCCACGTTTGTGGGCCGATTAGTGAGACTTACAGTTGGCCTCGTGTTGGGCGGCAGGTGGCTGTGCATGTGCGGGGTTCGTGGTTGGCAAGTGAAGACGGGTTGGTACGCATGCATGCTTACCTTCCTCCCTGTGTGGCTATTTAAGTTAACGCACCCTCTCCATGCAACAGCTTATCCTTCCCTTCTCTCTTGCGTCTCCTCCTCCCCGAGCATGCCATTCCTCCTTCCCCTCCACTCCACCGTCTCTCCCTCCCTCCCTCCCTCTCTCTCCACTCACCCCCTTCTCCGTCTCACTCTCTCCCTCTCCCTCATTTTCCTTCTTCCCCATTTCCTCTGTTCAGTGTGCTCGAGGGCCGACGACAGCGTACGACGGTGCGTGGAGCTCCAGTAAGGTGTCCCTGAGGTTGTAAAGTGGTCGTGGACGCCTAGAGTGGCAGGTGGTTGGCTGAAGTTGGTGTGGTTCGCTAAAGATCTCGTTTGCAAGTATGCACCTCACCTCTATGTTGCAGAAAGCATGGAAATGGTAGAAAATAGAAGCAATGTATGAAATCTTGGTAAATTTACATTCCTAGAATTTGTTATGAATTTATGATGATTTATGGTGACATTTATGGCCATTTATGACGGTAGTTGTGTTTTAGGTCCTTTTAACCCTTCTAGCTTTGTGAGTTTCTTGCATGAGCTGTGTTAAATGGATTTTAGTTTTACTTGTGTGAATTTCAAATAAACTCAAGGGTCTACGACATATGTTTTATGAGGATTTTATCGTAGTTGTTTAACAGGTCCGTCCCTCACTTCCACTTGAAAGAAGAGTCGAACAATAGGTTTGGACAATTTTCTGGTTTCGCAAAAAACAACATGCCAAACCATTTTCGGTATGTCGTTTTTCTATCAGTCTAAGTCCTCTGATCGAAATTCGACTAACCAAATTCCTTCAGTCTACCATTTTGGACCATGAGTGTTGACTGCGATCGAATTTATTCGATCTACCAAATCAGAGATTTTCGATCGATCGGTCCGATTTTTCGGTCTGCCGTTTTGAATGCCTCCACCTATTTCAATTGACTGATTCTAGTCAACCTTCCGAACTAATAGTTTTCGATATACCAAGCCCTTTTCGATATGCCAAATCAAAACTTAAATGCTTTTATAACAAGTGATTTCCGAGGATTTCCAGATTTATTTGTTTTACCTTTTTAAGATAGGATTGTAGGTCATCAGGAATGGTCTTTTAGGACACCTGACGCATTGATTTTGTGGAGAGTTTTAGAAGAATTTTCTAAAGGTATAAAATGATTTGAAAATGATTTTCAAAGAGATAAGATGGCCTGTTTTTGAAAATGATTTTTCCTAATTTTCTATTTGTAGACCGAGATATCGTGAGACCGTGTCGTTTGGAACAAGAAATGTGACGACATTCTTAAATGGTCGGACACGTCTATTTGGTTGAGGTCGGGGACCGAGAAACCAAGGCGAGTGTTCGTCGAGTCTTGGAGGTAGAATACTCTTTGACTATCATTCACAGAACTGAGGTTGAGATCCACGGGTAGAGGTGTTTTGTGACATAACAGGGAGGTATGATACTCCTACTATCCTCGTAAACACTGAAGCTCCGGTGTTATCGGATATAGAGGTATGAGACTCCCTCTTAAGTACCGTGAAAGAGGACGTCGTGAGAAAGCATATCCTGTAGTAGCCAATGCAAGTGGAACACGTGCCCCATAACTAATAACGTTCTAAAAGACAACACTGCCTTCCCAAAGAGAGGTTGACTTTATGAAGGTTCTCTAGATAGGAGAATCGCGAAACGATAATCACTCCTACACAAGATGGCTTTACCGTGGCAATGCAGTGCACTTCGATGGCTACTTGTAGCTAGAGTTAGTTGCCTCAAGTCGAGCTTTCCGACTCACTACGTGTAGTTTTGGCCATTGAAAGCCTTGTCTAATTTTAGGTTGGTAAAGCTCTGTTTGTTGTTATAACCGGTGTAAGCCGCATTTGCTGTAGTTTTCGACCTGTTTGGTCTGATTTGTTAGTCTTAGTGGTTTTGATGAGAAGATTTGCGAAATGATTTTTGAGAAAAAATTAATATAGATTTGTTTTCCGTTGTTTTTCGTAGAATGTGTGCTTAGTGACTTTTGTCACTCACGCCTGTTCATTCGTGATTTTGGATTGCAAGTGTAGGCAAACAGATGAATCTGACATAATACACAGTCTGGAGTCTTGTAACCGCACACACAGATTCCTAGTTAATGATATTACTATTTGACTTTTAATTTCCTGTAATTTAATTTATTTTAAATTATTATGGAAATTGAAGACGTTACAAACGCCAATGGCATTACAGCTTACCTACACACAATGCTTCTAATGTTCCACTCTGAAGCTTATGCCGACACTAGGCTTTGAATCTCCCCCGGGAAAGACCACTGATACTCAGGCTACAATGTAGGAGTTTCGTGGACAAGTGGGGGCATGATGGGTGCTCTCAATTGCCCAGGGCACTCTCTCACTCTCGATTGACAATGCTCAGGCTATATAGGAAAGAGAGGTGGAGGTGAAGGCAATGGGATGTGAATGGGGTTGGTGGGTGCCTTGTCCGTCAAGCTTGGGGGCTATAGAGGTCTCAACTATGGCTATTCGACGACAACCCTGTCATGGACAAAGGTGGAATCATTTTATAAAGTGTGTGAATGCATGGTAGTAGCTGGATTGTAACTACTGTCGGATCATCCAACTGAGATTTGGATTGGGGATTGGACTGAGTTTTGTAAGTTTAAAGAGGGATGTAATAGAGGTGGAATCATTTTATAAAGGGTGTGAATGCATGATAGTAGCTGGATTGTAACTACTGTCGGATCATGCAACTAAGATTTGGATTGGGGATTGGACTGAGTTTTGTAAATTTAAAGAGGGATGTAATAGTTCATACACGTTGAGCAACAACCCTAGATCCATAAAAACCAATGATTAACCTTAGAATGCACATCCAAAAGTGCTTGAACAAGCTTAACCTCCTACAACAGGAACAAGGCTAGAGCATCACATTGGCAATATACACTTAAGATACGTGCCTAAGACACATGCCTGAGACATGCGCCTATGATACACATCTAAGATACATGTCCTTTTCCCACAGTGGTTTCCTACGTTCAGCCTAATTTGAGGCCCACTACTGCACATGTTTGGTTTTTGCTCAATCATATGGACCAATGGGTGGGCTAAGTGTAAGGTGGTGGCATCTAGGTTGATGTATGGTATTGGGTGAAGTCATATAGTAGCTAAAATAGGTTCCTCTATAGGAGTCTATTGGCAAGTGACCACGAAATCAAAGTGTCTATAGATTCATCTTCCTCTTTAGCTTCCTTCACAATCGCGGAAAGCTTCTCTTTCTTTGGAAAGTTTCACATTTGATGAGAGTCCTTACAAATATAGCACGTCACGTCCCTTAATGCCAAGCACACATCCTTACACTTAACAATATCAACATAGTTTCTCTTGAACTTCACCTTGCCCTTTGATTTCTCCTTCTTAAGTGACGTGGATTCCACCTTAATGCTCAAAGAATTCTTGAAATCAACAAGCACATCAACTTCAATCAACGTAGACTGTAGATCTTTGACACATTGCTGTCATAACTCCAGTTGCACCTAACCTTGTAGCCCGCTCAAAAAGTTGTAAAGGAGGTCCTCTCTTACCATATCGTTGATCTCTAACATCAATGAACTGCAATTCTTGACATACTCACAAACAATACCAATATGCTTGAGTCGACACAATGAGTCTCACACTACCCATGCCGTGTTGGTTGGGAGGAACTGTGCATGAAGTTTCTTAGACAAGTCTTCCCATGTTACGACCTTGTCATCTCCCATGCACACACAAACATTCTTCCACCATAACTTTACATCTCCTACAAGAAACATACTAGTAAGAGTTATCTTCTCTTGTTTTGGAGTCTACATTGTGAGAAAGTACACCTCGATGTCCCAGAGAAAGTTCTCAAGGACCTTCATATGTGAGAAAGTTCAGGCACTTAAGACTTTACCAGGGCAACCTACGCAACTACCTTCTTCAATATTGCCACCACAACATGAAGAACTTCAATCTCCTCCAAAGCTCCCACAACTTGTCGAGCACGAGTAAGGCTCTCTCTTGCCAAGCCTCGAGGCTCACAATCCTCCCATCCATGCCATCGTTCTTGATTGCTTTATCCAACACAATCTCGGCAATGGAACCAAATGCCACACCTCTTTTTCAAACACTAGAAAACTAAGTCATACGACACTGAGTTGGTCCGAACACCCAACCTCACTTTAGCCTCTTTATAGCAATTCACCCACTCAAGAACCTCTCATTCACAAATACGCACACACAAATACTTGCATACTAGCCCACGCACACAACAATCATAATGAAAGACATGAGGTTACGGGGAACCACCCCTTTCTTTCTATCTCACTCATAAAATACCTTGCACAAAAGGTCAAGAAACAAGACATAACACACACTTACTCATTGTTGTTCTTATTCTGCATCTACATGTGTGTTTATACACATAAGCATACACACACACAATTACAATACATAATTGCTCACAATCAATCCCAATCCATTACACACATAAAAACTCCCTTAACGTGAGTTGACCATAATGGTTGCATTTGACCTACGTACACTTATGTGCACTTAAACTCCACTCGTGCACACTTTAAGTGCATTGAAGATCCTTTACTCACGCACATTAGAGTACATCGAAGCTTTATCACTTACACACCATCAAGTCTCTTGATTCTCAACTTTAACTCCACTTAAAGCCTATGCACGCTCAACTCAATCAATGTGATTAACTATAACAGGCGCCTATTAACCCACACACACATCTAGACAGTGTCATCGTCCCATAGCACTTGATCATGTCCATGTGCTACCTGAGCACCCTAGTCACCCTACGTGCAACTCGCTACCATCGTTGCTTGCACATGCCCTACTCAATCAAGGCTAACACATGACCTACTTGGTCAAATGCTCGGACACAGCCTACTTTGATTAAGTGCTTGCATACAACCCACCTACTCTAGTTGTACGATAATTCCACACTAGTTTCCCACGACTGTTCCCACGCCTGTGTCCCACATGACACTCACACGCCTATCTCCTACGCAACATTTCCACACCTATCTCCTAGAACATGCTTCCTTTCAAACTTCATTGCTTCTTTCACACTGGTCCATGTCTTGACGCTCCTTTCACGCCTACATCCAAGGTTCAATCCTTACGTGCACCTCATTGTGCAAACTTTGTTCTTGACTCGAAGTGAGGGGTGTGACACCAAGTGCCTAGATCTGAATAGAGATTTCTAATATTATATGGTTCTCCAATATTGTGGGGACCTTCTTAACAAAATATACACAAATTAATAAAATGTGTTTAAACTGTAAACATTGTAGCAGTTTTGACATTCTATTGGATAATGTAACGAACATAATAACAAGTTTAATGGGATTCCTTAGGGCATACATGGTTGATGGTAACCCCATTTTGTTGGTAAAAATCTGATTCCAATTATATCAAAATAGGGTTCTAGTTTGAGTTGTTCCAAAAGTGCTTCCTACTTTGCTGGTAAGCATATTATGCCATTTTCCAGTACTAGCTTGAGTAATTTAAAGTTGCTTTCAACTGGCTGGTAAACATTTACACTCTTAAAAACCAATAGAAATCCATCTGAAGTTCTGAACTTCATTTTAAATTTGCTTTCAACTGGCTGGTGAACAGATGTGCCCTTCAAAAAAACAGAAATCTTTCTGAACTTATATCAGCTGTTTATTAATTTGTGAATAGCTTGGACGGAAAAATATATGGGAAGTCACTCAAGTCAGTAATTCAATTGACTAAGTCAGCAATTCTAAAAAACCCCGTCTGAATCATGACCTGGTAATAGACAATTGGATAGCATGGATTGAAAGGTATGGTGAATAGCCTTTCAAAACAACAAATATTTATCTCATTAATATGAAAAATCTCATTAATAGATATCATGTTTTTCCATAGATTATACAGCAATCTGTCACAACTCCAAAAAAAAAATAGCATACATTTATCAGAACAAAAGAGAACTAGTAAATTGATACAAGTTTCAAGTTTCATATTTAACACTGTTACTTCAAAATCTGTATCTACACCTCCACAGATTGTCCACTAGTTTATAATTTTAGAGTGGAGAAGCTGGTTGAACATAATAAGTCCACTAAAGTTTACCTTCTATTAACTTGTTCATGAGGTACATTCGGTATACAGAAGTACTTGAACAAGAATAAAAAGATTGGGCAAATGAAAAGGCAAAGGCCTTAATGGTGCAGTTTGAATCCCAGAACAAAACATACCAGAATGTGAAGCAATCAATACCAAAGCCATATCTCTGTGATGCTTTATTTTTTTAAGTACTTGTCCTTCAGTAACTGAAAATTGAAGTTTTGGAATACCATTTGTGGACTGGATGCAGAGAAGTGCATTTTCGAATCCCTGGAAAGAATAAGATGCAGATAAAACAGGACATGAAAAAAAATATTCAATGAACCAAAAAGAAATGTAGAAATGTTAACTAGATTACACGAAAAATTCTATACTAAAACTGACTCTTGTATTTATCAGAATATCAACCATCTGGTAGAATGTTTTACACACAGAAGATTTAAAAAAAGGAGAGGAAAAGCATATTTAAGAAACTACTATGGTATTGCCTTTTCAAGAACAAACAAATTTTTCAATAACGATTTAATATGGTATTGTACTGATGCTAGATCTAGGCATCAGTGAGGAAACATTACAACTTGGAAGTTGGAACTATGATCGACTAGTTGTGAATCATGAGCCACGTAGAAAATTATATGCTGCATGTGTGTACAAACTTAAGAACAAAACAAATTGTGGAATGGTATTGCATGTGATTTTAGAAATGGGATTCCAAAAATCTTGTTTAGTTAGGCTCTATACACTTCAATTGTTTTGCAGCTATTTTTCCAAAGCATGTTAAAGATTTACCTTTTTGCATAAATACCACCATAGATGCAATAGTAACATTGTCTGTCCTTCGTATTCTCGTACTAATTTACATTGTCTTGGTATTACTATTGTTTGCACAGCTATTGCTACATGTACAATTAATATTCCACATCTTACATTGAATGGATGGCTTCCATAAGTTTGTGAATGCACCACTATTGTTATTTGAAGAGTACATTGAGAAATATGAACATGATTACATATCTACATGAACATATTATCCATTTATTTATCTTGTACAAAAGCATATTAGATACAACAATTAAATATGTGTAGTTACACTAATGGGTTGCAGTTTTCCCTTCTAATTACATATACAGTGAACATTCCCAAGGTAGCAAACCATTCTGGATTGTCTGCTTCTAAGAAAGCCAAGACTGACTTTTATTTACGCCCTCAGGATGAAACTTACATCTAAAAGTCATTCAGGGTATAAAAACCATCTTTGTTATAGAAAGCAAGCAATACAATTACGTTAACTGACCTGAGATTGAAAAGATGACCAAACAGCCTCAATAGGATAAGATGGCTCTATTTAAAAGGAACTGAAAAAATGGGTTCATGTAGACGAATTGAGTTGATTTGTGGAACTAAACAAATACAGAAGTACCAAGAGGGTGGGATACCTAAAGATGGAAGTTAATCAGATCTTGAAATATTCAACAGCCCCTTTTGT
>JAMKQA010001401.1:0-15791 GCA_024699735.1 Posidonia australis
TGCACCATGTTTTTTGCCTTCAACATGTATGCTTGGTCTTTTACAGGTGATCCAACTCCAGGGTGATCAACGTAAGAACTTAGCAAACTTCCTGGTAAGGGTATAATGACTTGCTCAAATCAAATGCAACATAACTAATTGGTTTATTCAGTCGAATACTCATTCCCGAACAATATTGTTGCTATCTCTGTCAGGCTGGTATTGTGCAGAAAGAACACATCAAACTGCATGGTTTCTGAGAGCGACAATATACACTGTTTACTGTCTATGTGTTAAGAAATTCATTATCACCTCCATATTTGGATCTGTATAGCTAGTAAAATCCAGTGTGATATGCTTTATCTGTTTAGTTAGTGGTTTATGTGAACTGCTTGTGGCAGTGTTCATCTGCATAGCTAGTAGAAATCTGTGGCTTTTTATCTGGATTGCTTGTGGAGGCATTGATCTGTTTCGCTAGTAGAAGTAGGTCGTTTTACCTCTAACTGCTTGTGGCAGCGTTTATCTTATGTTTAATTCTAATAATCAATGCAGTATTTCCTGGAGTTTGATATTGCATTCCACAAACTACAGTTTAGTTTGGCTTGATGGTTTCTTCCACTTCAGTTGCAGATGTTTTGTTTACACATCAAAAAGTGCGTCTAATGTCATTTACAATTAAATCAAGGTATTGAACATCAAATGGCATTGAACATCAGTTTTCTTTCCCCCATACCCATGAGCAAAATGGGACAACAAAGCGAAAATATAGACACATCGTTGATACGAGACTTTCTCTATTAGCCCATGTAAGCCTATCCATGCAAGTCTATCCAAGGAATTTTGGCCTGAATCATTCCAAATGGCAGTCTATTTGATCAGTCAGCTACCTAAATCGTAGAATATCAGCCCTCTTGAAGCTCTTTTTAAATCAAAACCTAATTATAAATTTCTCAAAGTATTTGAGTGTAGATGTTACCCAAATTTGCGACTGTATCTTTCCAACAAATTCAATTATCGTACCACATCATGTATTTTTCTTGGATATTCATTGGAGCATAAAAGTAATCTTTTCTATTCCTCAGATCATTGTAGAGTTTATATTTCTCGCGATGTCGTATTCAATGTAGTAGATTTTTCATTGAACGATAAACCCAAGAATTCAACCTCCACATTGGTGCAAGAAGACTTTCTCAGTGTAGGTTTGCTAACCTAGATTATTTTACCTCGCAGCTCTCCTTCAGAAACTCATTCTGACACATCAACAAATAATGATAGAAATAATCATGGTGGTGGCCCACCTATGCCTAATGAATTCGGCTCATCTACAGAAAATACAACTATTGTTGACTCCCCCTCATCTATTGAACATGCTTCTACTGAAAATAATTCTTCATCTATTGGAAATAATTCTCCATTGTCAGATCGTCGACCAGTTACTAGAGCATCAAGGGAAATATATAAGCCCAATCCCAAGTATGCACTCGATGTCCAAGGCTATCATGATACACCTAGCAATATTAATCAAGCTCTTAAGGATTCCAAGTGGAAGTAGGTGATGCAAGAAGAATGTGAAGCATTACTCAAAAATTCTACATGGAGGGTGATGAATGACATTTTCTCCATATCCTCTTCTACCATTCTAATCTGGCTGTAGCCTGAGAAACCGTCCATGAAAGATAACATATTATGCCCTGTAGTGTTGTCCATTAGGACGTCGATATGAGGCAGCGGAAAGTCGTCTGTTGGGCTTGCCTTGTTAAGATCTCAATAGTTTATGCACATACAAACTCGCTCATCTTTCTTTGGTACTGGCACGGTGTTTGCAAGTCATTCAGGATAGAGGACGACCTTAAGGAAATCAACTCTATGCTGCTTCATGATTTCTTTCTTATGCTTAAGCAACCACTGAGGTCGCCACCTTCTAAGCTTTTACTTTACTAGCTTGACATTGGGATTGAGCAGCAATGTGTGCACAACTACCTCCACATCCAGGCTGACCATGTCGTCATAACTCCAGGTGAAGATGTCTATGAATTCTCTAAGGAAAATGATGAACTCCACCTTTGGCTGCGGTGTTAGTCGGGTACTGATGTGTACTTCCTTGACATCCTCTATTGTGTCAATATTCACTAACTTCGTCTCTTCCTCTATATGGAGATTAAGACCCTTTAGATCATTGTCATAGGGCTGAAATTCTGGTGGCACCTCATTGCTGTCCTCTGTGCCTAAATCATCTTCCTCCTCATAGGCTATGAGCTCTAATAGGATTTCCTTCTCGAACGTGGAATCCGTGATATCAAAAGAAAAGATTCGCTCTGACTTTTGGCCTTGCTTGTGCTTGAGGAGGGTCATGCTGACCCATGTATTCTTGTAGTTGCAACAAGTAGCTTCTGCACTAATTCTCCTAAGCTTGTTGCTGGAGAGGACTGCTCTACTTTTGTTGTCAAATCTTTATTACAATCTGTCTGGTTTTCTGTGGTCATTTGATGGGATGACCTTATTAGGTGAGTGTCGCTGTAGACACCCTAATTTACTAGTTTTGCAGGATGGAGATGTGGTGGCTGAGCTCTAATCGTAATAAGGCCCATTTAGTTCATGGAAGCCCACTTGGGCCCATGAAGGCCCACATAGGTCCATTAAATCCTAATTGAGCTCACTTGGGCCCACAAGACCTATTTAGGCCCAATTAACTCTTTGAAGGCCTATTTGACTTCATAAAGCCCATTTAATCTAACATAGGCCCATTTAGTTCATGGAAGCCTACTTAGGCCCACATAGGCCCATTAAACCCTAATTGAGCTCACTTGGGCCCACAAGACCTATTTAGGCCCATTTAATTCTTTTTAGGCCCATTTAACCTATTTGGGCCCATTTAATTCATTTAGGCCAATTAAAGTCCACTTGGGCCCACAGAGGCCCATAAAGCCCACAAAGGCCCACATTAGCTCAACCCACTTACTTCTTCTTCCTTTCCAACCCAACACCCCATTTCCCCTATTTGTTTTCAAATTTTTTTTCTTCTCACTGACTTTTCACCAAAATCAAACCTATTTCTTCTTCTTCTTCCAAAATCAAACCCAACAACCAATCCACTCTTTCTTCCCATTCTTCTCACGGATTAAGCTCAGTCACTCTTCCTCACTGAACTCAGCCCCAGTCCATCTCGCCATCTATCTAGAGAATCATCCAAGCAGCTCCAGCTGCTGGATGGGTCGCCGGAGGAGCTCGGATCGCCGTCAGTTGTTGTCGACAAACAGGGGACAGGAGGGAGCATGAGGGAGGCAGCCGTTGGAGTCTGTTAGGCTGTTACGACCTCAGTTAGGAAGTTAGAGTGTTAGTTGTTAGCTCTGTTAGGAGGTTAGAGTTGTTACAGGTTTGGGTCGCCATTCTTTGTTTGCCTATAAAAGGAGGAGAGGGGTAGTGGTTTCAGAACCTGGGGACGGCATGAGAGAGAGAAGAGCAGAGCGCAGGTGAATTCAGAGCAAGAGGAGAATTTGCAGAGAAAAGAAGCAGTGGGTTCTGGAGCTCCGGTGAGGCAACTCAAGCCAGGTACGCTTCCCCGAGCTCTTCTAGTCCTCAATTCATAGTCTTCTAGGTCTCTCTCTTTTCCTGGAGTGATTCCGTGTAATCCAGAGCAATTCTCCGGTTGGAATGGCTCTGCTGTGTCCCGCTGTCGCCTTTTCCCAGCGACAGGGGTAGGGGGCGATCTAGGGAACGTCCTGGGCCCCGGATCTTCCTCTCCTCTTCCTATGGCCTCCCTGGTGCTCCACCGCCCCTTGGATCGCCGTTCCGACGCTTCCAGCAGCCTACACGCCGATCACTGGAGGATAACGCCAGAATCGCCGTCGTCGGAGAAGACAACCACCTTAGAGGTGGACTGCGCATCTCCAGCCCTCCCACGTTGCTCCGTGCCTCCAGAAACACTCCACGTCGTGCCCAAGGACATCGGACCGCTTGGAACTGCTCCTCGGGCCCCTGATCGCTGCAACAACGTTGCCCGCTGGAGAGGATGCCGTCGACGCCTGTCGAAGCACGTCTCCGCTCCCTACTTCTCCACTCCGCTTCAGAAGAGATGAGGAGACTCCCAGATGCTCCACGATGTCCCCGCAGCCCCTAGAACGCCACGCCTTAGCCTCCGAAGGAGTCGTCGTCGGAGCTCTGCAACAGCGGAGGAGGTGGGGGGGCCATTCCCACCACTCGATTCTCGATCCACTCCGTTGGATCTTCTTCCCTCTTGCCTCCTATGGAATCTGATCTAAGATCAGACCATGGGAGGGCCTAGTTTGGTCCCTTTGATGGTTTCCGACAGCGAAGCTCCGTTGCTGGCGCTGTCGTAGTCTTTTAAAACAAAAAAATTAAAAATCATTTATTTTAATAAAATACAAAAGTTTTAATTCTTCTTACAACTAGGTCCTTTTTTCATTACTTTTAGGTCCTTTTATTACATATAGGTTCTTCAATCATTTTTCATAAATCTTTTGAATAAAGTTTTAACTAAAAATATTACATTTTTTACCTTGAACATTTAAAATAATGTTTTATAAGTTTAAAACTTTAAAAAAAACCCTTCAGAGATTTTAAAATGCTTTTTGCTTTAGACAAATTGCATAAAAGACCCTGAGTTTCCTTGGAATCTTTCTGAAAGTTCATTTTTACTATGAAAATTGCATAGAGGCCCTTACATTCTTTAATGTTTCAGAATGCTTATTTTTGCTAGTTTATTTGCATTTAAGCCCTTGCATTCTTATGAAATTCTCTAGAATGTTATTTTTTTTGGTTAAATTGCACTTTAGCCCCACATTTCTCTAAAACTTTTCTGAAAGGTTATTTTTACTGGGAGAATTGCATTTAAACCCCTAGACTTTGCAAAAACTTTCCAGAATGTTCATTTTATTGTTTAATTGCATAAGAGCCCCTGAACTTGTTTTAAAACTTTCTAGAAGCCTATTTTTACTGGGTAAATTGCATTTAAATCCTTGGACTTTTCAGAAACTTTCCAGAATGTTCATTTTTATGGTTTAACTGCATAAAAACCCCTGAACTTGTTTTAAAACTTTCCAAAAGCCTATTTTTACTGGGTAAATTGCATTTAAACCATTGGATTTTTCAAAAACTTTCCAGAATGTTCACTTTTATGGTTTAATTGCATAAAGCCCTTGAACTTGTTTTAAAACTTTCCCTGAAGTATGTTTTTCTGGGTAAATTGCATTTTAACCCTCAAACTTCATTGAAGTTCTTCTGAATTTTTATTCTCAGTGAAAATTACTTTTTTGCCCCTGAACTGCATCAGAAACTTCCTGAATGCTTTGTTTGCTGTGAATTTTGTATTTTAGGCCCTATACTTTGTTGTAATTACTCTGGTTGCCTGTTTTCAGGGGTAAAATGACTGTTTTGCCCCTAAAATTTTCTGGAATCTTCCTGAGTCATTTTTTCTTTCATTTTTTTACCCTGATTTTTTGCAGAATTGTTTTAAATGCATGATTTAGTGGTAAAATTGCATTCTGACCCTAGAGAATCTTATTTTGACTAGGGATGCACATTTGATTCTAGATTTCTTCATAATTGCATAGAATATGTTTTCCTATGTATTTTTGATGATTTGGGCTTCAAAATTTTAGTTTTCCTTGGAATTTAGGCTTTTTGCACAAAACCCCCTGGAGTTTTCATATTTGCACTCACACTTGCATTTTGCGTGACCTTTCACATCTTTTTACACAGATTTTCTTGACTTTCCATCTCAATTTTGAGCTCGCTTTCCTAGCCTTTTTCTGGCTTGGTTTTCTCCCTGCTTTTCAGATTTTCCTTGGTTTTCTGAACATTTTTCTTGTTTTGGTTTCCATCGTCCGAGGGCGTACATTAAAAGGTTTTACAAAGCCGACATGGTCTCGAAAAGAGGATTATTTTCCCCTTTATGATTTTCTCGGATTTATCCCATTTTTTGCTGTTTGCGAGGCACTTTCTGAAAATTTCATGACTTTCACGATTTTCCTCATCGCCCACAAGCATACAGCAAAGCAGCATTGCCTACATTTGACCATTGGGTTAACTTTTTCCCTTTATTTCACTTCTTTACTTTGATTTGGCATGTTTTCAGTCGGATTTAGCATGAGCATATAGAATAAGCAAGCACACATCTAGCAGACCATTGACATTAGGAAACCTAGAAAGATCGAGTTTTCTCGGGCGCATGGGGGTGCTTAATCCCTTTCCCATGCGTAACCAGAATCCTTACCCTTTCTCTGGCCTGCATTCATCTTGCATTGTCCATTAGGCACGAAGCATACATTTTTCTTGCATTCTACTTATTCGATGGTTTTATTGAGGTGTTTCTTTGTTTTCCTCGTCTTTCCATTAAAAAACTAGGTGACGACTCCTTACCTTATCCTTTTTTGTCTTCCTTTGGTGTTTTCGAGCCTTATCTTTTCCTCCGGACTCACCATCTTCGTCGTGACCATATCGGATCTCCTTGTGTGTTTCCGCACACCGAATTGAGGAGAGTCGTGCAAAGAGTTCCACCGGCATGGTCACAATCACTATACTAATTGTTCTGATCGTCTCCGCCCTGGCTCCTTGTCGAGCCTAAATAAGAGTTTTTTTTTTACCCTCACCCTACTTAAGGTGAGGCTTGGATTGCAAATACCACCTAGACCCATCTCCTGGCTGTTGGGAGATTAACTCCCCTGGTCCAGTGAAGACTGACTTTCTCTCTTCAAGGACCATAACTACTAACTGGCCCTAAGACTCCTGAGATGCCGATACTGTGTGTTGCTCTATGATTGTTGCCTTTCCCTTTCCAATCCGATCTTGTTTTGTCGCATCCTCTGCCAATACAACTAGCTGTTCTTGAAAGAGAATTTCTAGGTTTTGAAGCATTGTGTCTACCTAGGCCTCCATGATTTCTCCTTCCTCGTCGGAGGCAAGGTCGACATAGTAGCCTTGTGTAGGCTCGCGACCTTTGCAGCTATCGATGTCTATGTCCAATACGACGCTTCTAGCGGTGAGCTAAATTGGGAGAGGCAGTGATATTGGAAGTACTAGCATTCTCTAGAGGGTACATTGATGAAGCTATTGCTCCTGGTTGTTAAGCTGACTGCTGGTTATGCCTTCTGCTAGCGTAAGTGATGGATTAATGGGAGATATGAAAGAGGTGATATCTATGGTGGACTAACTGCTGTGGAAGGTGAAAGTACTGCAATTACTTTTGCTGGATTCTGTTGATGAAACAAGCGGAGTGACTAGCATGGTGGAACTAACTGAATGATTCACCATTATGTCGAATTGCTATGAGGGAACTGCTGATGCCGTAGGTTGATCGATGACTGAACTACTGGGATCTGTGGTGGTGTTGTAGTGGTGGTGTAATCATGCTAACGACAGCCTCGGGCTTGGTGCGAAAGGCCAAATACACGAGGATCGACAAAGTCACGGTAAAACAATAAAATAAAAGTACAGGAGTCGCCACCTAGTCTATTAAAATGGAAGACGAGCAAAACCATTTAAAGATACTCAAATCATGCGAGTAAGCCAATGGAAATGTAGGTCGTAAACCAGAAAATCATGCAATGATCCCTATTACGCACGAAGAAGGTATTAGGCACCCTTGTGCGCCCGAAAAATCGGTCTTTCTATAAATTTAAAATCAGACTGCATGTCGGCTTTTCAACCTTTTCCGTATGCCCGAGGGCGATATGCTATGCCATGCTAAGTGAGTGGTGTCTTATGCCAAATAAGGGTGCATGGGGATGTAGGGTGTGTCCTAGTGCTCAAAAGGATCACTTGTATAGCGGGTCAAGCATCGGTGCAAGGATATTGCATAAATAAGATCAAAGATCGAGTGATTTTCATCCTTGCTTTACTATATGCGAAATGTAATCTACCATGCATGGAAAGGGCTAGAAACAGAATTGGGTCTTTCTGATATATCAAGGAAGAAAACCAGAGAAAACCTGAAGCAAATCAAAATTGGAAAACATGCTAAAAACCATATGAAAAGCTATTGTGTGTTACTAAAAAAAACAGGCTGATGTGCCTGTTTGGTGCGCTAGACTGGTGCTCCAGTCTGGTGCGCCACCTAGGTGCTCTAGTGGGGCCAGCAAGATGTGTTGAGGAAAACACCAAAAATCCATGCAGTGCAATGTCATGTAATAATGTATTCCAGAAAGTTATGCAATGTAAAGTCTTTGTAAACCTGAGAAATGCAATTTGAATATCTAGGAAAATCCAAGCATGAGAAGATATACGGACCTTGTGCTCAAGGGCTGCAAGCCTCACACAAGACCACACCCCTTTCATGATAAATAAAAGCAAATAAGATTCGACCATACAACCTGGATCATGGGCTGATGCATAAGAATCTCCATATAGGAGTAAAGGGCAATCAGCCTACCAGATTTTAGCTATGAGCTGAGTATACAAGGTGCAAAAAGTCTTAAAATAGTATCATCTCATGCTAAAAACATGCATGCAAAGACACATAATATCAGAGAATCAACACCAGGAAAATTAGAGTTAAAATCATTCGAGAAACTATGTAGATTGGGATGCAAACAAGGTGATTTGCTCTCTGACCAGACTGGTGCACCAAAACGGTGCGCTAGAGTGGTGCTCTAGTTTAGAAATCTTGAATCAGACTGCAGTCTGATTTAGAATCTGGTCCAGATTCCAGAGATCAGTGATTTTCTTTTCTAACCCAGATCAGTTATACAAATGATAAGAGACCAAAACATGATGAAACACTAACAAATGAAATTCTTTAATCATTAGTTTCAAATCATGACAAATCATGGGTTCATGGCTGCATATTTGCATGGGATTCTAAAGGATAAGAAATGAGTGAGTGAACTTAGCAACCATATGCATAAAGAACATATCTACTGCATATTTCCTATCATGCATGTGCATGAATCATGGTTCCTTGTGTAAAGAAATAGAAAAGAAAAACAACTCACAGGAATTACATGATGCAGATTTTTATCATATAGATTTTACATGTAGAGTATCTTATCATAAAACTCTCATGTAAACAACAAAAAATCAGATTATATATGAAGTTCAAGGCATGTTTTATTCAATGCAAGAACTAAGATTAAAAGTAAAGAAAGGAGAGGAACTTGCCTTGTCCAAGGTGTTCCTTCTTAGAAAACCCAAGATAATATGATCCTTGTTGCTTTGGAGAGGCTGGAGATACTTTTGAATGCAAGGGAATGCTCAAGAAAACGAGAGAGAGTTGCTGGAATGAGTAGATAGCTTGCTTCAGATCCTCCAAAATGGCTGCCTATGGTGGTCTTTATATAGGATTTTGCAAGGGTAACCCGCATGGAATGCAGGCAGCCTCGTAAACGAAGAGCCTGGCGTAGATTCCATGGCATATTCGCTGGTGAAGGTTACAGACATGGGAGGTGGAAAGCCAGCAGCTAGCAGCCTGAGAAGTGGCTGTGCGCTAGCTTGGTGCGCTAGGATGGTGTGCCAGGAAGATGCATGTGGCGATCATTCCCACCATGGATTCCAAGGTTGTGGGTCAATTGTCGGGGAAACATGGGCGACCAGGAAGATGCACACCTCCCAATGCTTAGTTGAAGTGTGGATGAGGTCTTAGATATAGATATCCGCTTTGACCTTCTTCAACTGTGTAGTGATGTCAGCCGTAGGTTTGTTGGTGGTTGCTGCGGTGGTTGGCTTGGGCTAAGCTTCTTTGGTCACAAGAGGTGGAATAGGGTCTTCTGGCAATGGTGGTGGAGGGGTTGATTTCTTGGGAGCCAAAGTTGGAGCCTTGTACACTCGGCCCAACTGTGTGACCTTCGCACACATCTCTGTGGCATAGTCATAGGGCACACGATGGGTATCCTGGGTCAAGCTAATGATCAAAGCTGCTCGAGTTACCAACTCTAATTGGATAACTGGCGGGCTTGCTGTGGTGGTAGCTGCCGATGGTTGTGGATGGGGATGCTCTGAAGATGGTCTAGCTAATAGGCAAATTGGGGTTATGGGTGTGGGTTGCTTGGTGGGAATGATTGTCGCACGCTTCGACTTGGTGGCGAGCTGAATCATGTACACTGAGGATCTCAAGCCCTTTAGAAAAGAGCAGTGCAAGGAGTAGGAAAATTGATCAAGCAAATCCTAGATAAGATCAGAGGGATCTGACACTAACATGTCGGACCTAGTAGAAAAGAGGGAGTGAATCTCTAAGGTCCCTGGTGTGCCCGAATTTACATGCTTGGGTAAGGGCTGGCTAACAACCCTAGGTTGAGGTGGTGCTCGTGCTGGTGTTGGAACTAGTGTGGACCTTGCCTCCTGGGTGTTGATGATGAGATCCTAGATGGCGTTTCGTAGTGTGATGCAATTGTCCGTAGAGTACCCTACAACTTTATGGAAATTGTAGAAAAGACTTGCTTTGTACCGCCCTAAAAGTAGGCTTCGCGGTGGATGGATCTCTGGAAACCTCAAGAGTGACTGCACCTTGGGCAGGACAATGCAAAAGGGCTCGACTAGAGGGGTATTGTGACTATGCCGGTGGAACCCTTTGCACGACTCTCTTCTATCTGGTGTGCATGGAAGCACACGAGGAGTCTCGATACGGTCACGGTGAAAATGGTGAATCTGGAGGAAGAGATAAGGCTCGGAAACACCAAGGGATGATAAAAGGATAAGGAAAAGAGTCGCCACCTAGTCTTTTAATGGAAAGACGAGGAAAACCAGGAAAAAACACAAGAAAACCAACAAGATGCAAAAATGGGTGTGATCTGTGCCTAATGGATAATGCACAAGTGAATGCGGGCTAGAGAAAGGGTAAGGATTCTGATTACGCATGGGGAAGGGGTTAGGCACCCCCATGTGCCCGAGAAAACTCGGTCTTTCTAGGTTTTCCTACTGTCAATGGTCTGCTGAATGTATGCTTGCTTATTCTATGTGCTCATGCTAGAATGCGACCGAAAACATGCCAAGACAAAGTAAAGAAGTGAAATAAAGGAAAAAGGTTAATCCGAGGGTCGAATGTAGGCATTGGCAATGCCACTTTGCTGTACGTCCGTGGGCGATGAGAAAAATCGTGAAAATCGTGAAATTCTCGGAAAGCGTCTCACAAAACAACAGAAATTGGGATAAATCTGAGAAAATCACCAAGGAGAAAATAATCCTCTTTTTGGGACAATGTTGGCTTTGTAAAGTCTTTTAATGTACGCCCTCGGACGATGAAAAACCAAAACAAGTGAAAACCATGGAAAACCAGGGTAAATCCAGAAAACGGGGAGAAAACTTAGTCCGGAAACAAGCTAGGAAAGTGTGTGCAGAACCAGGAAGAGAAGTTAAAGAAAGCTGTGCAAAAAGATCTGGAAAAGTATGCAAGATGCATATGTGAGTGCAAATTTGAAATTCTAGGGGGTTTTGTGCAAAAAGCCCAAATTCCGAGGAAAACTAAAATTCAGAAGCCTAAATCATCAAAAATACATAGGAAAACACATTTTATGTAAGTATGAAGAAATCTAGGGTCAAATGTGCCTCCCTAGTCAAAATAAATTTCATAGGGACCAAAATGCAATTTTACCACTAAAGTATGCATTTAAATCAATTCAGTAGAAAATCAGGATAAAAATGTAAGAAAATAGGCTCAGAAATGATCTAGGAAGTTTCAGGTGATGATGAGATGGATTTAATGGTGGTGGTGGTGATGGTGGTGTAAGGTTGATGAAGTTGGGTGTAGTGATGTCATGATGTGGACGAAGAATAAGGAGAAAATAGGAAAGAATAAGAAGGAAATATGTAATGTAGGAAAGTTCGTGATGACTTGTGAAAAATATAGAAGAAGAAGTTACCTTGGATTGTAGATATTCTATTTGTTTCTATCAATTAAGTTTGACTTTGAAATTATTTATGGTTGTTACTTTCTCTCTCACATGTTTATCTCTCTCTTTTAAGGAAGCTACAAAAAGTAAACTAAGTATCTAAAATGGAAATGTAAAATCAAAAGGAAAACATTGGAATAAAATCTTAGATGGAAAGAGAAAAACAAAATAATGAGACACTCGAGTCTAACTAAATTTAAAAGGTGTTTTTAGAAACTAGAAAACTAAAAAAAATGTGGTTAGAAAAAAATGAGTGTTCCTCTTATCTCCTTTCACCATTCAAAACATGTCATTGTTTAGTATAATAACAAGATAGTAAGATTGTAACATCTCAAAATTTAGTACTACATTGTTTAAAAAAAGAAAATGATGGAACTAAATAAAGAATAGAACCACGTAATATATCAACTTAAACTTAAACATTTTACACTTGATTGTTGAGTTTAAGACTGTAATGGACCAATTGAGCTGAGGTCATTCGAAAAGTCCAAGAGGAATAAAAGTAAAAGATAATGGCCTTGATATAGAGAGACCATGAGTGAACTCATATTCGATTCCCTCGTGATACTAATGAAGCTCATATTCTCTTGATCTTGGTGTGGCATTTTCTTGTGTTCGGGTGTTGCTGTGCATATTCTACTCGCAGGTGTAGAACTATATCGGTGGTGTTGAGGTGGTCGTAGAATTACCATTTGCTTGACAGAAGAAATGAACCACTGAAGACACACGCAAGTGCTTGTCAGGACAAAAGTTAGCGATGGCACAACATATATATCTCAAGAAAGTTAGAAATATAGACATGAACATTAGAAATAGAAAATCGTTGCAAATGGAGACTTTATGTTTAGGTAGATATGGTCTGTTGCTATAGTCATATTACATAAATTATATTGCAATTGTAACTATAGAATCCCCCTGACACGGAAGGAGTTTATACAAAATCATCATCTGCTACAAGTATGGTGGATACTTGTAGACAAATCAACACATTATGTTCATCAAACAAGGATCTATCATGCCACAAGTATGCTTCAAATCGACACGCTACCTTCATCACTTTGAGAAGGTGACGACTTCCCTTCTCCATCTGCACCTTCTTGCACTGCTGAAGTAAATGAAGGTGAAGTTACGGTCTCTTGGAGTGAAGTGAGAGTTTGGCTTCTTGATGCCGATCCACCTGAGTTATTGCTGCTTCCTACGGTCTCTTGGAGTGAGGTGATAGTTTGGCTTCTTGCAGTGAAGTAGAAGTTGTTGCTTGTGTCTCCATGCTGCATGGCTGTCAAGTAAGTAGGCTTCGATGTAACCTCGCTCACCTCAACTTGATTGGCGGTAGAGTAGCCACCATGCCTGAGGTCATTCCCCAATCATAGCCCATAGGCATAATCTTAAAATCCATTACCATTTGAGTTTCTTCTCTCTAACATTGGATCCCAATTTTGATTGTTATTTGAATTCCATTAGCTACTAAGATTGGATCAACAGATTGCAAACAAATGACAAAATATGAATGATAACAAAGAAAACAAAAAAGAATGTTGATTCGCTACATGTACCGAACATGCATACAAACGAAAGATTCATTGTTTGACACATACATTGAACCCAAAGAACAAATTATGGGTAATTGTTCATTACATATAACGAACTCAAGAATATTTTGTGTAGGTAACCATAGAATTTTGTTTAGTATATTTTAGGCATATATGCGTATATTGAACTCAACAATGCAACTTTTGATGATTAACTATGCCTCTCATGAAAAGCAAGCCCAAGAAACTTCAAAGATCTGGTTAAAATAAAAATAACCAGAATGCAACATCAATAGTCTCATAACAAATTTTGTGTCGAGGTGCTCAATATCATACAATAATCATTCACTTAAGAATGTGCATATTTTGTATAATCAAGTGTAATGAATTTCTACATTATTTTTTCCATATTAAATGTAATAATAGTTTGGACTTATTTTTTTCATTACTATGATTAATCATGTGATTGATACAATGTGAATGAGACATTCTTCTTATTGAGGAGTAGTACAGTACAAAATTTACCTGATAATTCTTGAGAGGTCCATAGCACATATAGATGAACAAAAATCCACGTAAAACAAATAATATTATGTTCTTCCAACATTTCAAGAAGTGGAAAGAAAGAACTATAATAACATAGGCTATTATGCAAGTACTATAATTATGTAAAAAGAACTATTATGTTCTTCCAACATTTCAAGTATTTAGAGAATTTTAAAAAGAACAAGTATTTAGAGAAACAAAACAACCATTTAAAAAAGAGTTAGTATACCTTTGATGGATCAAGTAGGCATACCTTAAAATTACCATGTGCTAAAGCCGCAATCTATTGCAACCACTACAGAAATGTTCAGTCATTGATATTTTTTTAGAGTAAAAGGAAGACAAGTCCTCAAAGATATAATATATAAAATGAAACTATACATGCCAAAACAAACGTAGCCAGGGAGTGTGGAACACAATCAATTTAAAAAAAAAAAAAAAGATTATGACCCTTTCAAACTAAACAAAAAGGAAATGTGAAGTATAATTTTTTCAAATTAAATATCAAATGCTTTCGTGATCAAGCTTTTTAAATGAAAGTAATTCTCATTGTACATCATTATTTCTTGATTTAGATACATAGCCTATAAATAAACAAGATCACGATTGCGTGCTTACAAAATCAAGTCATAAGCATTCATTTTGAGCCTAAAAGGTGAAAAAGGATATCCAATCCAATTCAAACAAATGATATTGTTAAAGATCAGAAGATGTAAATTACAAATTATACTTGCATGGGTCTTTTGAAGAATGATCCTTAATTGTGCATGAAAAAACACCATTGTCAATTGTTAAGAACATATATTTAAATTAATATATATTGTCCAATGAGAAATATCAAATATTAAGTCATTGAAATTACATTGATGTAATATTAGATGTGATCAAGACAGAGAAGTAGCCATTCTTATAGGAGGTAAGTTCTTCTCCTTCCTAACATAATTGAATGGTTCTTTGATAATCAATATTAAATAATAAAAAATTTCAAGAAGCAAAAACATAGTATTTTCTAATTAAATCAAACAACTTACAAGAGTAATCAAATATAACATTTAGAAAAAAGACACTAATTTAGCAACATACCTTTTTTCGTGTATCAAATGTGTTGTAAGAATTATTTGGTTAAAAAAAAAGAAATCAAAGAAATATTTTCAATCCAAAAATTAAGAATTATAAATCAATAGATACTATAAAGAAAACAAAATAATTTTTTTATTTGTGCCTATTGAAAAGTCGATTTGATGCAATTAAATTCCATTGAAATCTAAAACTAAGGATAGTTTAACAAATATAAAACATCGAATATACTATTTCAAAAAATATACATATATTTTTTTAATAATGGAGAATATACTATTTTATTATAAGGAGAAAAATTACAATAGAGGTACATACTAGGGGTGGACATGATTCGATTTGGTTTAGTTTGAGACAAAACTACAAACTAAACCATATAATTCGCTTTGAAAAAATTTCAAACCAAACCGAACCATTTTATCGATTGAAATTTAACCAAATTGAACCATTCAAAATCGGTTTGGTTCGATTCGATTTGTGGTTTAACCATTTAATATGACAGATAGAAAAAAATAAAATGTTAATAGCAAAAAATGAAAGAATATAATTAGATATAAGATAAAATGACAATAACCACGTCTGATACTGCAATGGAAACAGAAATTCTAAACTTATGAAATTCTCATGTATTATGTTATGATAAAATTATAGTAGTAAAACTTATCGATTGTAGGTATCAAACGTAAAACAACCTGATAAAAAATACATATGAATAACTAAAACTATTTTTGTTTGACTTCCAATGCCAATCCATCAAAAAAATAGCTTGATAAAAGATACATAAGAATGACCACGGTTCCAATCGTGGTTCTAAACTTTAAAT
>JAMKQA010001402.1:0-105379 GCA_024699735.1 Posidonia australis
GTAAAAGATCGGGGGTGTCCCCCCTTGTCTGGGGTCGTGTCGGTGTGACTACAGGACACAGCCTACTGCTTTGGCGGAGGTCAAGGTTCCGAAAGCACCACCCGTTCACTGTCTGGCTTCGGCTGTGATTTAGAACGGTGCCCAAAATATTTCTAGCCTTGAGTCACTACACACCTAAGCTGGTAAACTTCACTAAAATTTACTCAATCATTAATTAATTATCATTAATCGTGATTAAGTGTGAAAGTTAAGGTTTGAGATGTTACAAAAGCTGTCTTATGTACATCAGTTTCTCGAATTTGAAGTTGGTGATAATCTAATCTCAAGTCTATCTTTGAAAAGACAATGTCCCTTGCAACTGATCAAATAAATCATCTATCCGAGGCAAAGGGTATCTGTTCTTCATGGTGATCTAGTTCAATATTCGATAATCTATGTAGAGGCAGAGCGAACCATCCTTCTTCTTGACAAACAACACAGGAGCACCCCTAGATGAAACACTCAGTTTGATGATTCCTTTGTCCAGTAGCTCCTGCAACTGTGTAACGCCCCGTTGTGTCACAAATCAGCACCAGTACTACCCATTTAACTAATTAACAGAATTAAACTAAAATAAAGCAAGTAAACAACGTAAACAACTAATTAACTACCTAGAACCTCGTGTGTAGCTAGTGGCTCCTTTCTATATGCACCAGTACTGGACTGCACCATTATCTGCACATGAAAACCAAAACATAAAATGCGTGAGTGACCTAATGTCACCCAACACACGCCCGCCAAAAACAAACAAAACACATGTAAAGCCATGCTATTTTTGCAATCACAAGTACTTTTCAAACATTCCATAGTTCATGCTTTTCAAATATTCTCTTTTTGTTTCTTTTGAAATTCCATGCATCTTTTCAAATCATTTATGCATTTCATGAAAACCAAACTCAACTAGTAGCTAGCCTAAAATAGCACATAGCACAGTTTTATCAAAATCTTGGCTAGAACTAGCTAAAACCACAAGTCTGGACTAGAACTTGGGGAAAACCTCAAGAGAAACTCATGCGCCAGTTCTAGCTTAAAACCAAGCTCACATAGTCCTTCTAAAACCCGTTGCACCACCCTAGCCACAGGTGACCGACCTGGCCATATGTAGTTGACGAAGGACCAACCCCGACCCTGCTGTAGTGTCGTAGTGAGCCACCCCACGCAAGAGTCCACCCGCCTTGGCCACACAGGCCTTACAGTACCATGACCACATAGGTCACAAACACACGCACGGGGTGCGACCTCACAATGCCTCTATGAGCCTGGACACCCCAGGACTCACAACCCAAGGCCCAGTCAACACTAGGTAAAGAGGGTGGATTGGTCTCTTTCACTTTAGCCCTACAGTACCTGAAAGAGCCATGGTCTTTTTCACCCATGCCCGTCGTCGGTAACCACGTCGTCGGGAACATATCGATTTCACGGAGGTCTCATACCCCCATCGGCTATGCCCCTACCGCCACGTGGATCCGACCCAAGACCACGAAAATCTTTTGAAAACATGCATTTTCTTTTCAACACATCCTTTGAAAACCTTTTCATTATAGAGATCATTTCCACGAGTTAAAACTTACAAATTAAACCATTTATACAAACTTTCAAAACTAACTGCACCCAGGTGCGCCACCATGGTAAGACACCTAGGTGAGTCACCATGGTGCACCACCCAAGTGAGTCACCATGGTGCGCCACTTAGGTGTGCCCCAAGTAGAAAATCCAGAGCAGTAGCTCAATAGGCTATCGTCAAAAATTGCGAAAGTGGGAGCTTTGGGCAGACCCCCTTTCGGCCTCAAAAAAAATTCTAAAAAATACATGGAAACACTGAGCCTTAAGTTTTCTACCATTTGGGACAAATTTCATAAAGATGCAACTTGTAAATCTCAAGATAGAAAATCGCAAAACCGAAGAGGTCGATGAAAAGCACTATAGCAACACTTATTGAAAAATCCACCAAAAATCCTTGATAAATTCTAATAAAATCGCATGGAGATTACTATCCACTAATTACAAGTTGATCTACCATTTTATCATGATTTAAGCTGAATTTTTGAAAGAAGAAGGGAGGAGGATGCGTACTCAGAGTTGGTCGAGAATCTCCTTCTTCTCCGGCGATGACCCTCTCTTCCGACACTTTCTTCCTCCCCTCTCCTCAAGCCCATGAACTCTCTCACTGACCTCACAGCTCCATGCCTCTCCCTCGCCTCATCTTCTCCATTTATAGGCCCCCAGTCGTTGTCGTCTTCACTTGCAACACTGTCGATCATTGACTGAGCAGGGCATGGTGCAACGCAACTGGAAGATTCCGTCGGCACTAGGGCATGGCAAGGGATCAGAGGATGTAGGGTATAGAGGTGCAGCATTGCTACCAGGGAGAAGAAGAGTAGGGTATGGCTGGCATTGGCTTTGGTGGCACTCACTGTGTGTACTGTTACGCCGTACTGTGCCATCAACATGTGTTGGTTTGGTGTGCCACAAGGGTGCGCAAGGATTGTGGGCCAATCACATGTGCCTAAGACTTGTGTCTGGACTACCTTGAATTGAGTTAACCAAACCACCAGCCAATACCAAAGGACAATCACACCACTAATACAAGGTTGGCACACCCAACATAATCGTCCATTAATAATTAATCCCAGAATTACATGGTACCTATTAATTACATCTTCTTTGAATTCCAAGATGTTACAAACTGACTCCTGAGCTCCCTAAGTTCCACTAGTGCCATCCTATAAGAGGTCCTCGAGATGGAACTAGATCCTGGGACTAGATCAATCTGGAACTCAACCTTTTTGTGTGGTGGCATCCTAGGAAATTCCTCTGGAAAGACATCAAGGTACTTTCGAACCATTGGTATGTCTTGTACCCTTAAGGCAGAAGAGGAAGACACTGTCACATGGGCTAGATATCCCATACAACCTCTCGATAGATGGCGTTAGGTTTTGATTGCAGAAATTATTTTCTTCTATTCTCCTAGCCAGATTCCTTGCACCGCACACCATCCTTGGCCCAGACATTCTACCATAACTCTCCTCTTGGCATAGTCGATCATAGTTGAATTTTGTGCTAACCAATCCATTCCCAGGATTATATCATTTTCCAACATGCCCATGACTATCAGACTAGCCCTGAAATCCTTGTCTCCTAGTTTCACTTTGACTGACCGTAGATACTTTCATTCTAGGTTGTGCTCTCCTAGTGGGGCCACCACATCGAGATGGAACGCTAATCTCACTGGTCTATCCCAATCTCAGCAGCTAATGATTTAGAGATAAAAGAAAATGAGCTCCCTGAGTCGAACAAAACTCTAGCCATTCGATCAACCACAAGGAAGGAACCTAATTATCACATAGCAGTAACCATCATCATCAACATCATCGTAGGAAATAGTGCCAGATACATCATTACAAAATAAGGGAAAGATCATAATACATAACACACTACTGTTCGTCATCCTCTACAACGTCCCCAAAAAGACCGAGACCAGGAGCAGCTATGGAAAACACTCCCTTGGTTGGTTGGTGAGGTGTGTCTTCAGCTAGCTTTGGAGGGTCAGGGCAATTTTGCTGAATATGTCCAGTCTTTCCATAGTTGTAGCAGACCATTCTTTCTAGATTCCTTTGTCGATGGCAACACTACACTTCCACATGCCTTGTACGGCCATAGACATAGCAAGATCTTCTTCCCCTCGAGCCACTGTTGGAACCAACTTAGTTATATTTGTAGATATCTCATTTTCGCATTTCCCAAAGTCCGTCTAGGATAGGAACCCTTGAGACGTCCTAGATCTCATGGCTATGGATTTCTAGCCTATTTTCTAGACTTTTCATGATTTTCTTAAAAACATTCTTAATTTTACTTGATTCAAGGTTATTAGCTATGGCAGAGCTAACACGCTCGAGCTAGTGGCAGGTTTGAGTCCTTTGAGTAATTTAAACCTAAAAGAAGATGTTTCTATGATTTTATGGAATTTCTAAAGTTTTTTTGGACTTTTAATATATCACTATAGATTAACATAAAAGACAGGAGGTAAAATGTAAAAGACTAAGATATTGCCAATGTAACAGGCGGTAGGTCTAGTTGCAAGTTCAAGAGGCTACTAGACTCCTCACTGCACAAATAGGCAATGAGAATCTTGGAATTCTCTCTCGAGATAATTTGTCATCCCAGGCTTTAATATAATATATGGGACATTTATAAGTATTATCATAATTTTTCTCATAATTATTATAATTTCTAGAATTTTCTAATTACTTATATATTTATGGAATATCATATAAATCTTTATCAATGCCAAATAATTCTAGAAATTTCTAGAAGAGTGGATGACGTTGGATTTAATATTATGTGTTTTTATCTTGATTAAAAACGAGATATAATATTGGTTATTACTTTTTAAATGCTATAACTATATTTAGTTTAAAGATAATTTCAACATGTGCTAAAATTCTAAAAATCCAATTAGTTATGGAGGTGGACTAAGTGAAAGATATCTTTAACATAATTTTCGTAATTATAAAGGATATTATTTTTAAAGTAGATTATTTGATTTTGGATTTGGATAAAATCTAGATTTTAAATCAAATATTTCTCTAGAATATTCCTCTCGTAACGAATGAATTTTAAATTTGGAGAATAAGTCATAGGTCATTCCTAGATAATAGATTAATTAATTTTGGATTTTAATTTTAAATTTAAAGCTATTTGTTTCTTGACGCCATATGTAGCGGCGACTAGGCCTTAAAGGATATTTTGCCCATTTTTCTGTGTCAGAAAAATGTTCCTGACGTCAGTCTAGGAGGCAACTAGTATGAATATCTCGTTTTTAATTTAAAATTTAAACCTTGAATCAAATCTAATATCAAGATATTATTTCCACTCGTCCTATGAGGTGATCTGATGTCCCAACCTCTATAATACCTCCTAGGTCAAAGCTTTAGGGGAGGCTTTTTGAAATTAGAAAGAGGTTACCACAGAAAAAAAACCCTAGGTGAAGCCCTATCAAAAGCTCGTGAGATTTTTTAGATCCACTTGAAATCATCTTATCCAAGCCCAAGCGTACCTCCGAAGCTCCATCCGTGCCTCCACTTTCTCCATTCACTCCACAGCATACGAGGGTGAAAAGAGAACTTTTTAACTTATGCATTTTTCTTTTCATATAATCCATTACATGACATAATATAGCCCATTGCATATGCATGTCGGAATAACCTCTGGTTAGTATTAGATTTATTTGTTCCTGTTATTTATTTTTCGTTTTGATATTATTTACTGCACCCAATCTAATCTAGATTTTCTTTTTATTTTCTTATTTATTTTGAAGGGGAGAATACTACATCAGCACCAGGAAGCTGTTGGACGACATCCTGTCGTTGATCCAATGAATCAAGGATCCACACAACCACAACCATACTGCAACTCCCGCAAGGCATCTTGTCAGCCCATAAAATCAAAGGACAAGTGGTGATCATGGTGGGACTGGTTTAAGCCAACCCCGTGCGATGTGAACATTCCTCCTTTCCTTTAATTTATTTTTCATTTATTTTTAGGCTTAGGTACAGTTTTATGGTTTGGAAGTCGTGCGCTTAGGGTTTCGCGATAACTAGACATTTATTTGGTTTTTTCTAGGAACTAGGAAGTCTGTACATCCAATTGCCCATCCTCACAGCACCATCCTC
Source organism: Posidonia australis (assembly GCA_024699735.1). Lineage (NCBI taxonomy): Eukaryota > Viridiplantae > Streptophyta > Magnoliopsida > Alismatales > Posidoniaceae > Posidonia > Posidonia australis. Next base: position 5,712 of record JAMKQA010001402.1, read on the forward strand.
CGACACCATATTGGTCAGTGACGAGGTATGCAAATTGATTTCCTTGCAAGCTGTTTGTTTGTTTTTTTTTTTTACTGTTTGCATTGTTTTTAAGGCTTGCAGTAGTCTGAAAGTGGAAAAAAATCAAAATTTTAAAATTTAAAATTCAAAATTTGAAATTAAAAATTCAAATTTTGAAATTTGAAATTTAAAATTCAAATTTTGAAATTCAAAATTCAAGATTTGAAATTCAAATCTTGAAATTTAAATTTCAACATTTGAAAAGAAAATTTAGTTTTTTTAACAACTGTTAAGATTGTTTTCTGTCCATCAATAAGGTGGAAACTAATTGTATTATAGTAAAATTAAAGTTCCTTAAGGATCTTCATCGAATTCGAACAACCGAGCCAAGTGAACCAGGCCAATGCAAGTCACTCACCCATACTCTGTATTTGGTTGTGATTACTAGATTAGGAAACTTAAGGTGTTCTCGGGGCTTATTTTTGACTCCATCTCTCTCCCTGAGTTAATAAGATACCCTAGTAGATACTTGAAGCTTTATTATTTCCTGTTTATTTATTGCTTTGTGGTTTGCTAGGATAAACCCTAAGGACAAAATCTTGGGTTGTAGGCCCCTCTTTAGCGAGACAAACCAGTAGTCTAGACTCTCATGGTAGACCCTAACGAAGATCAAAGAGTGCTAGCGAAGGTTAGAGTGGTAACGAAGCGGCCAAATCCTACTGATTGTCTCCTAGAATCCCTGAAGTCAACCTCACCCATGCCATAGGAACCTAACATGTTAAGAGAATGTAGGTTAATTAAGCCATTAATTAACTATTTAAACTAATTAAAATCTACGTTTTGTCTGAAATTTGTCTGTTTAGTTAGGTTTATTTGATGTGTAGTCTGTCCAGGACAGATCTTGGCTGCTGGAACAAACAGGCATACGTGTCGCTTGTTTGACAGGCATCGTCCTTCACCATCGACTATACCGACAACAAGTCCTGACGCCACATTAATCGACAACGTCAGGCAAACTACGATCTAGTTGACTTGTTTGCAAGGTGGTTTGGTTTGTGATTGCTTACAGGTTACTAGTAGAGAGTGGAGACATACAATCTCTAGCACCTACCCCAAATGCTCCCGGTGCTGATTTATCCAAGTACTACCCATACCATCAGAAGAACGGGCATATGCTGGAGGAGTACTTCACAATCAAGGATAAAATCCATAACTTAAATGATGAAGGGGAAATCATATGGGCAGAGCTTAAAGAAAGACTAAGGGTAGCTTGGAGAAAGCAACATGAAATGTAGATCCATCAAGACCCCATGCCAAAAGAACGTTATTGCTCGCTAATCATCTTCGTGAATGTCAACAACTATCTACTACAAGGAGTGCTTGTCGACACTGTTGTCAGTAAAAGCGTCTACTCCCTATCCGCCCTTAAATCCATGGACATCAAAGATGCTAAGATCACTAAGCGTCGTTGCACATGCACAGCTTACGACAACGGCCAAAGAGAAGCAATCGAGACAGTCCAACTGGATGTTACTGTAGGTCCCCTCACCAGCACCACCATGGCTATAGTAATGGAAGAGGATCTATCCCAACCATTACTTCTGGGAAGATCCTAGCTTGCAGAAATTGGTGTTGTAGCATCTCCTGTACACCAACTACTCAAGTTCAAACACCGAGGGGAGGTAATCGTTCTCAGGGCCAATCACTGGGTAAACTCAAGGATAATATCGGAAGCTATGCTACCAAAACTGGGTGTAGAAAGACCCTCACTAGATCTACACAACAAGGTGCCTCCTGAGGAATGGTCTGACTACAACCCCTGGTACGAGTAGGGGTTAGGTTCTCAAATGATCCAGGACATGAAGGGGGAAGATGTCGTACTACCAACTTATTGACGAATATACCGACCTAGACTGGTACGAGGAGGGTCTGAACTCCCAGGTGTTCCAGGATGTGATAGGGAGAGGTGTTGACATGCTGCTCGCTTATGATGAGTACATAGACCAAGACTGTTACGACATGGAGGCTACAATCAACCTATTCTACCAACATTCCCAAGCCAACCATGCCAAGGATAAGCCTCTACCCAAGCCTCCAGATCGAATAGATGGAATCAGGCCCGCTAGGGGCATCAATGGATACACCAGCCGTGAAGGGATCCAGAGACATGCTAATGAACAGGCTCTTAAGGATCCTATACAAGAAAACCAAGTCACCAGGGGCACGACAGAAGAACCCAGTCAAGATCAGTCCAACCATGACCCTGACAAGGCAAAGACTAGACAAAAACAAAAACAAAAATCAGAAAATACGCTACCAACACCTCAGCACTCAACACCAAGGAATCCAACTGTGATCCTCACAAGGCTAAGATTGGATGCAAACTGAAGGAAAAACACGAAGATGCAGTGCCGCCAATATCTGATTCCACGCCAGGGGTAGGCTCCCATAGCCACCCCACAAGTAAGGTCCTTCATCTAGGAAGGGTAGTATGAAACTCAACCGAGTCTAACTAGGGACAAGGTCATTCTATTTATTTCAAAACCTGTAAATAAGACATTAATTTCCCTTGTTTGCTTGTCATTTCCATTATTTGTCTTTGTTATGCTAGGCTTGATTAAAATAGTAATAAAAAACCAAAAACAATGATTGATGAGTGTAAGTCATACACCTAACCCTTAGAACATTAAGCAAAATCGCCAACACATTATCTAGGGTTTTTCCTAAGCAGAGAGTGTAACACCTAGGGAAGGTCCACCCAATGGGTAGGATGACCTGAAGATCCCTTTAGATCCGTGGAAGTTACTTGTACTCTATAAGTACATCCTTTACTAACATGCCAAAAACCTAGAAAGGACCCAAGGACCTAGTACTAGCCAAGGAAGAGAAAAGTCTCCTAAATAGAAAAAAAGCTTAGCAACTAGGATAATCCAAAAATTGTCTGACACTCACAAACATCTTGCATGGGGAGATAAGAGCAAGGCAGGCTTGAAGTTTAGGCACATCATAAAAGCCGCTCGCCTTGTATAGCGTGACATTCTAACATAAGTCTGAGAAGGCAGTGATGAATGAGCGTTATCAAACAATCAAACTTAGTAAGCGCATAAAGAGGGGAGTCCAACTGAAATAAAAGAAGTAATTCGGTCCATAAATAATAAATATCTATTGACTAAACACTTGATACGGGGATGAGACCATTAACGCTCAAAAAGTGTGCTATCATAGCATAAATCTCAATTAGTAGTAATAGGTAGACATTTGCCAAAATAGGAAAACAAATGAAAAAAAATTAAAGAAAAGAAGGCAGCAAAGAAGTTGTCCATCAACAAAAGAGAGAGAGAGAGAGAAGGGAAAAGATGGCAGCAAAAAAGTTGTCCAAAAGAAAATAAGGAAAAGTCCCTAGGTAAGCTACAGGTGCATAGGGCCAACCACTAGCGAGTGACACAAGAGCTATAATCGATGCCGAGACCCTGTTGAACCTCAAGTCTCCCCCGCTCTCCCACACATGTAGGTAAGGGGCCGGAAACCTTAAAAACTCAAGGACTAAGTAAATAAGGGAGTTAATAATCAACCAAGGTTAGTATAAAGTCCAAAGTCCTCAAAACATTAAGGCATGATGAAAGGGACAACTCTCTTACCTTGGATAATACAAGGCAGTAATGCTAAATGTATTGGAGGAAGGATTGTGACTACACTCATCATCAATCATTCAAAAAGAAAAAAAAACATAAAATTCTAAAAAATCCAAAAAAAAACCCAAAAAGATCAAATAAGTAGTGCCATCTACCTTACCTACAAGTAAAAACCCAGTAGGTAAGGAAACTTGAATTGGTCTGACTGGTGATGCAATAATTGACTCACTAGGTACTGGGGTTCGACGTCTTACTCAAGCGTACCTTCACGGCTTAGGTGCGTTTTCTCTACAAAGACATTGTCCCGCAATGGTCTTCAAAACATCCACGGATGGCTCACAAACAGTGTCCACTGACCTTGGCTTTCCATCTCCCAGCTGAGGCCAAAACTAATTTCCTTCACCTAATTTCAAGTATAGGGGAGTAAAAGATAGCATTACAGTACTTTTCCTAGGCAACTTAGCCAACCCTTTAAGGTAGGGAAAGATACATCTTTGATTACTAACACATTCTATTGAGTGCGTAGGTACAAATCCACCACATGCTAGTAAATCAAGCCCCACCATGGCGATACACCAAATCTCACCAAGAACGAACTCTCGCCTTCAAAGTCCTAACCGTGTACATAGACACACTAGTTTGACTAAGAGGTAAAACCTCAGTTTGGCAAAGGAAGGGTTCACTCCCTCACTCGGTTCTTTATTCATAGAACTCCTTTACTTATCAAGTCGAGTTGTGGGACGACGGTCCTTTCCTGAGAGTATTGGTCATGTTTGAAGATGGAAAACACTTAACCCCAATGAATTGCATTCATGCATCTCGCATATGTCTATATGGTTAGGGACCACCTGTACCCCATCAACCTAACCTACCATATGGACCATTTATTGCATAGAATGATTGAATTTGCATCTGCAGTATGGTTCGCTTGAATCATGCATCCATGCATCTAGGTTTCATGCATTAGAAGTGGAGCACAAACGTAGCAATGTTCTTCAAGAGTGTTAGAAAACCCTTAGAACTTGTGATCCTCCTAAAACCCAATCAAGTCCAACCTATCCAATTTGTCATTTCAATCCGAGCAAGCTCTCAAACACAAAGCCACAAATCACTTTTTATCTTTCGATCGGCGATAAGGAAATTTCCCCACAATCATCTCTTTTCATCTCTTGATCAGCGATAAGGTAATTTTTCCACAACCATCCTTAGTTTTTGCCCCATTAAAGTGACATCTCTACATGGTTGACAATGTCTCGTCACTGGCTGCGACATAGCTCCGAAACCAGCTTGACCCTTCTCATGCCTGAGCCTTCGATATGACGGTAATGTTAAATGAACCACTTGGTTGTGTGACCACATCCCAAAATCGAGTCTGTTCCCCCTTTTTCTCCTTGCATTCCATCATGGCGGACCATTTGAGAGCGAGCTCCCTTTTTCAATAAATACTTAATGGGGATATCATTCTTACCTTGGAGCCAATCTTGTCCAAGATCAACTCCAAGGAAGGGCATCTGTAGATATCCTATTTTTGCATTTCCTAGGGTCCATCTAAGATAGGAACCCTTGAGGCGTCCTAGATGATTTCTAGTGGATCTAAAAAATTTCACGAGATTTTGACAAGGCTACACCTAGGGTTTTTAATTTATGCATTTTTTTTTTCATATAATCCATTGCATGACATAATATAGTCCATTGCATATACAAGTGGAGACAACCCCCAGTTAGTATTATATTTATTTGTTCATGTTATTTATTTTTCGTTTTGATATTATTTACTGCACCCAATCTAACCCTGATTTTCTTTTTGTTTTCTTATTTGTTTTGAAGGGGAGAATAGTACATTAGCACGAGGAAGCTACTGGATGACATCCTACTGTCAATCTAGTGAACCGAGAATCCACACAACCACAACCATACTGCAACTCCTGCAAGGCGTCTTGTTAGCTCGTAAAATCAAAGGACAAGTGGTGATCACAACAAAGGATCATTAATGTGAGTGGACACGGAAACGACTTTATATCAACATCAATACCACCCCAAAATCCACGTCTATAGTATCCAGCACCACCTCCCCTAGATGAGCTACGTTCTCCCCCAGCAACAAACTCTGAGCACTCCTTTCTTTTCTTGCCAGAGCTCCTAGAACTTCCAGAGCTATGCATCCTAGATGTAGAAGACCGTAGAGCAAATATCTTTCTCTTTCTCCTAGAGTGATCTTCTAGGAACAGCTTGTGGTCATCCTCGTATCGGGCTGCTAGCTCTACTGCATCCACCAAGGCTTGGCATCAGTGGCCTAGGTCCTTTGATCTGATTGCTGGACTCAAACCTTCCACAAATCTCTTCACTATGCACTTTGCTATATCAAAGGCTTGTGAGAATTGTTCTAGCTAGGAGAAGGTTACATCATACTCAGCTACTGACATGTCGCCCTCCTTCAGATTCTGGAATTCCCTGTCCAATCTAGAAAGTACTTCTCATAATAGACGTCCTAGAATTCCTCCCAAGAAATCATCAATAAGTCAGCATTTGGAAATTTCATGCAACGTGTGGCTCTCCACCACTGATCGGCGTCGTCTTTGAACTAAAATGTAGCCAACCTAACCCATTTCTCAACGAGGCATTCCATGCCCTCCAGAATCTTCTCCACTTCAAACAACCATGCCTCACATTCTTCTAGCTTGCCTCGACCATCAAATTACGAAGCATCCTGTCACGCCCCACATTTTCCACAATAATTTAAAACAAATTAAATTACGGGAAAATTAAAGCTAAACAGTAAATATCAAACTACCAAGAACCTGTGTGTGCGGCTAGGGGACTCCAATCTATATGCACTACGCTAAACCAATCGCATGTTTGCACCTGCAAACCAAAACTACAAGGAAAACACATGAGTGACCAAAGTCACCCAGTACGCACTCCACGAAAACCATGGAAAACAAAACTATAATCAATTTTCCTTTTAAATTTCTTTCGCAAACCATTTTCTGAAAACCTCATAAATCAGGTCCACACCGGCCAAAACCACAAACCAGGGCTCTACTAGCCCAAACCCATAAGCAAAGGCCCTCAATGGCCAAAACCACACACAGTGAGTCGGGAAGCCCGATGCCAGGCAACCTAACGCTAGCCACATGCAGTCCACTGAGGAGCGACCCCAGCGTTTTGCACTGCCACGGTGTGCCACCCTGTACAGGAGCCAACCACCGTCCTGCAATTCTCCCACATGGAGAACCCTCAGAAGCCAACCCCTCCCTGGGAAGGTTGTCTTGTCTCTAAGGACACTACCAGCTATGGGGCACGTGTCCCACCCGCACTGGCCATCACAGGGTAAGCCTTCTCACGACGTCCTCCACACACAGTGCTCAGGAGGGAGTATCAAACCTCCACACCCGACAACACCGGAGCCTTAGTGCTCACAGTGACAACAGGAGTATCATACCTCCCCGTCATGCCACAAGACACATCAACCCGCGGACCACAACCCTAGCCTTGAGACAACAATCAAGGAGTCTCATACCTCCAAGACTCGACGCCCCTCAGCCTCAAGCATCTCGGCCCCCCGACCTTAACCAGGGAGTCGCGCCCGACCACCCGAGAATGTCGTCATATTCCCTAGTCCCGACGACGCGATCCCACATGGTCTCAATCTGTACATAGAAAACCAGGAAAACATTTTCCAAAACAGGCCAACTATTTTCTTGAAATCCATTTCCAAAATCATTTTCATATCCTTTGAAAATTCTTCCAAAACCTCGGCAAAAATGATGCATTAGGTGTCCCAAAAGACTACCACTAATGGCCCACAATCCCATCCCATAGCGACAAAACACAGCAATCCAGAAAGCCCTCGAAAAACACCTTTGCAAACTCATTTGGGCCCAGAATCGGCATGCCGAAATCAAGTTCGGTATGCTGAAAACCCCTAGTTCGGTAGGCCGATTCTGGATCGGTCGACCGAATCAGGTCGACGGTCAACACTCAGGCCAAATTCGATATACCGTCCAAAAACGGATGACCAAAACTCGACCAGAGGACCTAAACTGACAGAAAAACGGTATGCCGAGTGGAATCGATATACCGAAATCCCCTGATTCGGTATGTCGTTTCCATTCGGTATGCCGAATTCTGCGAAACCAAGAAACGGCCCAAACTCTATCGTCTAAAATCGCCCCAACTGAGACCTCCGATCGGACCCCCTAAACAAACACCAAAAATCTTGCATAAAACATATGGTGTAGACCCTCGAGTCTACTGCAAAACCCAACAAACAAAACAAAAATCCATTCATCATGCATCAAGATATAAAATCGAAAAGACAGAAGGATCAAAACGATCCAAAACGCACCAACCATCATAAATGCCAATAAATGCTCCATAAATACACAATAAATTCTAGGAAAGTAAATTTACCTAGAATTCATGCAATACTAGCATTTTCTACCAATTTCATGCTCTCTATTACATGAGGTGGAGATGCGTACCTGAAAAACGCCTCCGGCGACCACAGCTTCGCCACGACCACGGGAACACGCCACGCAAGCTCCGCGCACCACTCCAAGCAACCACGGCCCTCTGCTTCGTTCCCTCAATCTCTCTCTCTCTCTCTTTGTCGGCCACCTGCGCGTCTCAGCCACCGACACACCGCACGAGCAACCAACCACTCTGCCCAACCACCAGCCACAACCAACAGCCCATAAATGCGGGCCCCACGGGGACCCCACACTTGGGCCCCACACGGACCCACACCCTAGTCCCACACACACAATGCCACAATGCACAGTGCCAAACTACGCACAGGGACATGCAAACAGAATCCAGCCCACGAGGCCCAAGCCCAAAAGCATAGAATTGCACAACGGGCCTCAGAACAGTAACACCCGTCCAGGAATAAAATTCATAAAATGTAAATAATTACAAAATTGAATTTTACGGGTGTTACACATCCAATTGACGAAACTACTTGAGCCACTGATTCACCTTAATCCCTTCTGATCTGCTCTTATTGAGGATTTGGACAAGCCCTTACATCATGTGGCTCAGTTTCTGCAACATACCTCCTCAACTGTAACTCTGTTTCTCGCCAGAAATGACTATTGGAGTCCTACCCCTGCCTCGGCCTTTAAGTGGCATCTTACTGCCACCACAAAAACAAACAAGTCAGGTGCATACACTCGTTATTGTGCAGTCCTAATGAAGCCACAAGTCGGATACCTTAAACTGGTGCACTTAGTGAACCTAGGCTCTGATACCACTCTGTAATGCCCTAGACGCTACATAATAGTACCGAACTACCTAATTTACAATCTAAAACTAAATTAACTCAATTTAGCAATTAAACAGGTAATTAATCTAAACTAACTACCTAGAAATCTACGTGCATCTAAGTGACTTCGATGCTTGCACCAGAACAAGATTGCACTGCCAGCACTACACTTGGAAACAAAACACAAAAGAAACATGCATGAATGACATCAATGTCACCTAGTACGCTCTTCGACATGAAAAATCCGACTGTAGACACCCCACTTTGGTAGCCATTTGCTGACGGATAACTTTGGAAAAGGGCACCAGCGGCAACGAGGCATATCCTTACACCACAACCCTTTCACATCCCAAAACTAGCCCAAAACCATCTAAATCAGCCCAAAACCCTAATTTTAATCTAGACCTTAGTAAACCAACCCTAGGCCACAAGCACAAGGCCATTTGATGGCCTGGTAACAAATGAGTAAACTTAGAATCCAGCCAAAAACCCTAATCTGGTCCAAGCACAAGTGGATGGCGCGAACTAGTAGCACGGGTTAGGGGCGCGATTAAGTGGCACGATTTCCCTTAGGTCGATGTTTAATCTATTAAGGGACTGTCTGGTCTTTTCACTTAATGGAATACTAGCTCGCCTCTTCTTATTGGTTGGCACAAATCTGAGGGTGTTCGTTGGGGTTCCCTGGACCATCATACCCCTTCTCCTAATCTTAAACCCAGTCAACTCCTTTTGATCTAATCCAAACCACCCATCTTAATTTACTTTCAAATCCAACAACCCTTATTCAATTCTTCATATATAAAATAACCTCCTCCTCCCATGTAGAAGAGGTCGGCCACTCTCCTCACTCACGCCCATCAGCCCGAGCACCCCAGCCATCTCTGGCCATTGTTCCCTCCAATTTCGGCCATCCACCAACATTTTTGACCATCCAAGACCTCAACTCAACCTCATAGCAACATATACTTTCGTCCTCCCTTAGCATCACAGTGTGTAACACCTTGAACCTTAACCTTCACACTTAATTACGATTAATGATAATTAACTAATGATTAAGTTACTTTTAGTGAAGGCTACAAGCTAAGGTGTGTGGTAACCCGTGGGAGTGCGGGATCGAAGATGGATCAATGTTGGATGCCATAGTGCCGCCAAGACCCCAATTCATAAATTATTTCATGAATTATGGGTGTTTGAAATATTTCCTCCTTCTCTAAGGGTGTTTGTGCAAAATTCGTGCAAAAATTTTATTAAACAAATGGCTAATAAGAAGGACCATGGTAGGGGATGGCATGCACGTTGTTTAAAAAAAAGGAGAAGAAGAGAAGAAACGGGAAGAAGGCAGCAAGAGAAGAAGAAGAAGAGAAAGAGGAAAGGAAAGGAGAGCTCATGAGAAAGCCAAAGCCGAAGTGAAAGAAAGGAAGAAGGAAGAAAAAAAGGGAGAAGAAAAGAAAGGGAGAAGAAAAGAAAGGGAGAAAGAAAGAAAAAGAGAAAAGACCAGAGAAGAAGAAGAGAGGAGGATGGAAGAAGAAATAGTGAAAGAAAAGAAGTACACACCCCCATTCCTCTTGATTCTTTTCATTTAAACTTTAGATTTGTAGAATATGTGAATGGGGATCATTTGGATGCATAATATGAATTATTTGGATTTTTAGAAGATTTTAATGAATTTTTGAAGAAATCATGAAAACATGTCATTACTAAGCTTATATGAGTCTTCATGCTTCAATCATGAATAACATGAGCTATGAGTATTGTGAATGAATGATTTTTATTTCATTAGTAAGGAGACTCGAAGATATTTAATTCAGTAGGTAACTTGTTAATTTTAGTAGCCTGTAGAGATACCAGCACTTGAGTGAAGTTTTATGACCCATTAAGTATGCTTGATTGAGTCTTTTGGCTTCAGACATTTATATCTCGAGTTATACATATGAGATTGGAATAAAACTTGTCCCAAATGAAAGTAGACTTAGAATCCTTGCTTTAAAAAATTTTATAAAATTTTTGGTTCACCCGAAGTTGGTCCGCCATAGGTCCCAACATTGTCTCAACTTCGGCAAATGGGTCTATTCAAAGCAAATTTCAGTTTTCAGAAATCGCCTGAAACGGTATACTGAAATTTTTTAGTAGTCGAATCAAGAAATTTCGATATACTGAATTTGAGCAATATACCAAATCAAGCCCTAAGCCATTTTTGAGTATATGTATGTATGTATGTATGTATGTATGTATGTATGTATGTATGTATGTATGTATGTATGTGTAACCATGCTGGCGACAGCCTCGGGCGTGGCGTAAAAGGTAAAATGCACGAGGACCAGCAAAGTCACGGCAAAAAGGCGATAAAAACAATGATAAAAATGTGGGATTTGCCACCTAATCTACTTAAAACGGGAGACAAGGAAAACTATTTAAAACAATGAAACTATGCATGATAACAAGCCAATGGAAGAAAAGGTCAGTATGAATCAAAAATTGGGTAAGAATTTCTGTTACGCATGAGGAAGGTATTAGGCACCCCTGTGTGCCCGAGAAATCGGTCTTTCATGGTTTTTTCGTTCACTTATTGGCAATGTTGGCTTTACAGTCTGTTTTTGTACACCAAAGGGTGATATGCAATGCAATGCTACAAGCAAGTTGTGCCTTATGCTAAACATGGGTAGGGGGACTGTAGGGTGTGTCCTAATGCTTTGAAAAGTCACTCAGGCTATGATTTAAACGTCGATGCAAAGATATTACACTGATATAGCCATTGATCAACTTACATGCAATCATCCTTACTTAGGCTGTGGTTTAAACCACTTACATTGAGTGGTTTAAACCTAGGCTATCTTGCATAGATGAGTATGAAATCATGCAGGCGTTATCCTGATATATCCAGGAGAACACACAAAGAAAACTAGAGGCAAAACAAATCGGGAACCATGCTAAATACCATGCCAAAAAGCCACTATTGGTGCACTGAAATAGGCAGGTGCGCCTGTTTGGTGTGCTAGTCAAGTGCGTTAGGATGGTGCTCCTGTCTGGTGTGCCAACTTAGTGCTCCACTAATGTGTGCTAGCAATATATGCCACTGAAGTGAGACCCAGAAATTTCAGAACAGACAGTGATTGATTGGTGTTCCAGGCCTATATGAAATCTTGCAAATGTGTTTAAAACCATCTGAAAACTCATCCTAGATGTCAAAAAAGACCCTAAACACACATGGGTTCACCTCTCTTCCATAAAGTCATAAAAGAAAGGATGATAACCCATGACATCATAACATGGGTCTTGTGCTCAATGCCAAGAAGCCTCACACAAGACCACATATTCCTATCTTGATAAAAACCATAGAACTACAACTAATGCACAAAATCGGAACCAAAAATATGCAAGAGGAACAACATGGATGCATGCAACAAAAGGGGGATGAACCCATTAAATCATTCCTATTGCATCTAAAATATGAATAAAACATGAATCCACCAAATATTGTGTATCTCTGAGATTCAGTAAAAAAAAGACAACAAAGGCATGCATATATCTCATCCAACAAATGATTTACCAAGATAAATACAAGAACAAGACATGATAGGTATTGTTGCATAAAAATCATGATTCATAAGAATATCATGCATTATAAACATGATCTAACAAATAAAAACTTAGCATATTCATTATGTAAGATTTCCCTAAAGTAATATCATATTCATGAAAAGAAACCTAGTTACAAGAAAGGCTGAATGCTTACCTATTGTTATGCTCTTGTACACTTCCACAAGTGGCTTGGAGATGACCTTGATGGCTGAAGCAAACAGAGATCTCCTTCCTCCCAAATGGCCTCCAAGTGGTGTAAAAGAAGGAATTTTGTGGAAGGTATGGGTGAGGGGATTTTTCCCTACACTAGGTGGGTGATTCCTTACTCAAAGGTGGGAGTTCTTGGCTTTGGACAGAAGCTAGGTCGTATGTGCTTGTGCTAAAATGCAAAGGCTCTTCCTCTCTCTCTTTTTCAAACCCCTTTTCCCAATGACTGCCAAGGGTTTATATAGGGAGAGCTTGGAAGTTCTAAAGACTCAAGAAACTAAAGGACCCTCACCTTAGAACAGGAGAACATTCGTTAGGCTGATTATGGTGGTGAGTAATAGCAGATTGTGAATATAATGGCTGGAGTTTTGCTAGGCAAATGAACAGCCAGCAACCTGGGAATCGAGCTGATGCGCCACTTATGTGTGCCAGTATGGTACGCCAGTGAGGTGCTCCAGTTTTGTGTGCTACCAGCTATGTGCTCTACTCAAGTGTGCTCATTTAATGCTCCAATAATATGTGCCCTACTAGTGTGCTTCCTAAATGTACCAAAAAAAGTGTGTCATTCATCTAGGCCGATTAAGTGTGCTAAGTAGGATGTTGGATGCACTTGAAGGACTCTGGTTTTTTGGGAAAGCAAGATCTGAATTCATCACCACTAGATCCATCAACTAGCCGCCTCAAAAATTTGGGGGTCTACAGTATGTATCTTGGAGAAATAAATAAATGGATACAAGAACAAGTAGAAAACCATTAGGATGGTTTTGGGAATGACCCAAAAAGGATTAGCAAGATGAATTGATATTTTGTCTTATAAGTCAATGAGGACTTAAGACCATTGTTAGCTTCTGTGTTGTTCCTCAAGGTGAGCCTATACTCTAAAAGTGTTTAATTGATGTTTCAACTAAGCTTGAAAGTTTTAAATGATTTTCAAAGTTTATTATGAGAAGAAAAGAGTACCTTTGAAATGTAGTTTTCTAAAGAGTTTCCTAAAGATTCCTAAAGAGCGTGGATGATTTTAAATAGTGGTTTCTAAAGAATTTTTATAAGGACCTATAACAATTTTTATGGTGTTCCTTTGCATCACATTTTAGTGGTATTTTCAGAAATGGTTTTCAAACATTTTCAAAAATGATTTCAAAATGAATTTAGAAAATAAATGCATAAATTTGCAAAGGGTTTGAGAGAACAAGATTTAAAAATAAGATTCCCTATATTTAAGCAAAGATTTTCTAGAATGATTCTGGTTTAGAAAAGAGCTTGAGAAAGTGTTATTTTCAGAAAAAGAATAGTTTTACAAAAATGATTTCTATAACAAAAAGATTTAGAAAAGAATTTCAGAAAAGAAAATGCATGTTTTTAGAAAGAGATTTTCAGAGTTAGTGTTGGCCCCGGGTGAAAGAAACTAGGAGCCAAAGAGCTAGTGTTGGCTGGGTCGTGTGCTCAGTCAGGCAAGTAGTGTTAGGTAGGCTAGGTGAGGTAGCTAGAGAGCTCACACTGGCCAGGTAGTAGGGGTGTTAGAAATCTAAAAATATCCGAAAATTCGTTTTGAATCTGTATTTGAAATCTTAAATCTTTATCCGAAAAAATATTCGACGAACCGAATTCGAATTCGAACAAAATAGGATCGAATACGGATGTTGGTACATTCGATTCGAAAATATCCGAATTCGAAAATTTAATATATTTATTTTTTAAAATTAATTAATATATTTATATATATAACTTATGACATAAGTATCTAACAATTAATAAATAAAAACTTAAATATAATATTTACAAAATTTACATATATATAAAATCTTAACAACTAAAACCCTGAACCTAACATTCTACCAAGCCCCCCTCCTCCCCACCCTGCAGCCTTCTCCCTCCACCCGTCCCCGCACCCCACAGGCTACAGGATGACTCGTCCTCCTCTGGCCTCCACCTCCTGCTCCTCTTGGCCCTCCCACTCCCCACAGGCGACAAGACCATTTGTCCACTCCTCCAGCCTCAGGCCTCAGCCTCCTTGCCCTCCTCGGCAGCTCACAGCCCACGGCCCCACAGGATGAGTCGTCCTCCTCTGCCTCCTCCTAAACCCTCCTCCAGTCCTCCGGCCCCTGCCTCCTGGTCGTCCTCGGCACGCAGCCCACAGGTGATAGGGCAAGTCGTCCTCCTCTGCCTCCTCCTAAACCCTCCTCCTCCACTCCTCTGGCATCTGCCTCCTGGCCGTCCTCGGCAGCCCACAGCCCACAGGTGATAATGGCTCCTCTAGTCCTCCTTGTCGACAAAAGGACCACCGGACAATAGCAGCGTCGCTCTCTGGACAACAACCACTACTGTAATCATGGCTTGTAGCTCAGTAAGTCTTTCGATCAAAACATGAGAATCATGCAATTTCTTGTTGTCAAATATTCAAGTAAAATTGATTGCTAAGACTTCTATAGCTATTTACATCTAATCAGGCCCAAAAAAAATTAGATATCCTCTCATAAAGTAATTGATTGTGCAATGAATGGTACAACGCAGAAAGCATATCAAAAGCGTCATCTATGTATGATTTGTTTCATACTAAGCTTCTGCAGCAAGCCAGCTATAAAGAGTATAGTACATAATCCAAAAGGTAAATATTTTTTAACATTAGCATCTTTGGATGATAATGTGAGGGTTTTGATTATAAGTCCATCTTGACAATCTCTGTGATGGTGTAGCTTGATTCTTGTTTTTTTTGTCAATATATCATGCTCAAGTTTCATATTTTTTTTAGAAAACCATATGTGAATGATATAGTGATCTTCAGAAGCCCTCCTATTTTGCAGGTAAATTTTCAAACAATGTTGGTATAGTTTTCTTGCTGTTGGTATAGTCTTCTTTTGTTCTTATTTTTAATCCTAAGAAAACCGTTGCATTTTTAGTCACTCATTCACCAATTGTATTGCTGAAATTTATTCAGCTTGTAGTCAGTATGGTTGGTTTACTGATTCTGTCTAGCAAAATATGTATGATAGGGAAAATTAATATTATCGCATTGCTAGCTCTTCATTTTACTGACTCCAAGCTGTAGAAGTATTTATTAATAAACATGTTATTTCTGTTGCTTTGTTTCATCTCTGAGGTTTCTTTTTCTTTAGTTTTTCCTTAACTAGTCTTGTTTTCTAAATGGCTCAAAAGAGGTACTTTATGTTGGGGCTTGTTGCTTCTCTACTCTTCTCTCGGAGATGTTGAGGGAATAACTAGACTTTCATCCCTTGCAAAAGAGCATGGAAAGAATAATGTTGCTTGTTGCTTCTTTATGCTTGGTAAATTGGAGGATTGCCTTCAGCTTTTGGTTGCAAGGTAATTCTATACCTGTTTATACAGCGCATGCCATTTCGATTGGTTTGATTTATTTGTTTCCCATGGTTACTCCTTTCATGCAGCAATTGCATACTTGATGCTGCTTTGATGGCAAGATCTTATCTTTTGAGCAAGGTTTCTGAGATAGTAGCACTTTGGAGAAATGATCTCAAGAATGTTTCATTCCCTTACCTATTTCAAGAAATTTTAGATAGTCAATTCAAGAAAGTATTTGATGACATGGGCCTTGTTATAGATAGCCAATCTTTCTGCCAATTCAAGAAATGTTTCCAACCAAGATTGTGAAATCCTTCTCCTCCAACAATGCCTTATTATCATCCTTGACTAGTATACCCCAATCGAAATTTTCAGTCTGAGAAAAAAAATGATCCATAAGAATAGAATGTGTAAGAACAGACAAGGATATGTTATAGGATCTTATATAGATATAGGTAGGAACTAAAAATGAGATCTACATTTCGATATGTATTTTCGATTTTGCAATCAATCATATTTTCGTTCTGCTTCTTCTAAGTTCTAACAAATTCTGAATAGTCTTGTTGTTTGAATTCTATAATGCAGGTTTTAGAAGTTCGTCCTATAATTGATTGGAACAAGGGGAAAGCTATAGAGTTCTTACTTGAGTCTATTGGACTAGGCAATTCTGAAGATGTGATCCCGATATACATCTGGGATGACCAAAATGATGAGGATGCTTTCAAGGTAAAGAATAAAAGAAGACGTTTAAAAATATTTGTATAGAATAGGAATTCCCTTGTACTTCTCTGTCAAGTGTGAACACTCAGCAATTATCTGTTCATACTTTATTATAGGTGTTGAGAGAGAAGAATTGTGGCTATGGCATTTTGGTCTCCTCTGTGCCAAAGGAGTCCAATGCTTTCTATTCGTTGAAAGATACTTCTGAGGTAAGACAAACCCACTTTGGGCTCTTTCAAAGGTTATTTGTACTTTCTTTTTTACATGGCCTTCTAGGCATTTGGTGCAGGTTTTGATGCAGGTGTTAAAGGATCTTATATAGATATAGGTAGGAAGTTCATACATTGGAAGTTTTTTTTTTTTTTGAAAGTCTCATACATTGGAAGTTATATTGATGGTTCAGTGAATTGAACTGAAACAAAAACTAGAATAAGGGAAGCAGAATGACAAGTCATCCATGTATATGATTTGGATTATAACATGACAACAGGAATTGTATTGATGTATGGAGCATTGACAGACAAAAAGAAGGAAAAGAAATCCTTTCTTGCATTCTGGTGCCAGTCTTTCTGCCAATCTTTCTTCATCACTTGTTATACATTATGACATGAACCTTTTTGACATTTTGTAGATCAACCCGAAAGCTGCTAAGTCTTTGGCAGATCCTGAGGAGTATCCTAATTTATTTGATGATTGGGCAATTGCTCTTGAAGTTGAATCGAATATTGCAGAGACAAGGTAGATTCTTTGGGGTATTAGTCCATTTTTGACATCTGACCTTATTTTTAACTACCTGTGTAGTAACTTACAATTTTGTACATAAATATAATGTGGTGTGGAAATCATTCCATGAAACTGATTTTTATTGACTAGGTAATTCATCCATATCTCTTGATCAATGATTTGAAAAATACAAGGGTCATTATCCTCCAGTGCGGGAATTGTTGAGCTATTTGGGAAATATAGCATTACTTTTAAATTAAAAGTTTTAATCTTGTACATAAATATAATGTGGTAGAAACCATTAAGTGGAAACTGATTTTTATGTGAAGGAATTTGCTCATTTGTATTGATTAGTGATTTGAAAAATGCAGGGGTCATTATCCTCTAACTCACGAATTGTCGAGCAATTTGGAAAAATCCAGCAATAACTTAATTGAAGCTTTTAGAAGCATGCATGAAGTTGAAGAAGTGCTGCTTGAAAATGGAGATGCTTCTAGTACCATGCAATATCTTAAGCTGAAAGTTGATCAATTTCTTTCACATTTATATGTAGCAAAATCACATGTATTATTTCAAGATCATATTTTTCTTGCTTTACAAATCCTATGAATGCTTTCGTGTCAACTGTTTAGTATGGATTATACCATTCTTTAAGTATATGCTGTTAATTTTAGAAAAAGATTGGATTGTGTTTGTATTATGTTATTATTATATTTTTATCTAGTATTACATGCTTCCCTTTAATCGACAAGTGATGGTTTTAGGTTTATTATTTACAAGTTTATAATATTTATTTTTCGGATATTTCGGATACGAATATATTCGTATTTAGGTTTTTTGGTCAAATTCGGATAATATTCGAATTCGAATGCATTCGATAAATTCGGATATGGATATTAAATTTAATATTCGTTTGGATACGGATATGAATTCGGATGTAGATGAAAATTTTCGAATTCGAATTCGAATATTGACAGATTCGTTTCGTATCCGCTCCGTTTACATCCCTACCAGGTAGGATAACTCGAGATCTTGTGATGGACTGGACAAAGTCAACGAAGCTTGCAATACCAAAACAGATTAGAGGAACGTCATGAGGAGACGTATCCCCGTGCAATGAGAATAGAAAAGAGAAAATAAATAGTGAAGTTCATTGACCGGGACGGTGGTATGCCTTACACGGGGACTTTCACCGTGGCAGTGTAGGAGATTGAGATTGGTATTTCTTTCTCCGTTTGTGGCCAGGTCACTCCTGATCAAAATAACACCAAAAAAGAGATTTCAGAAAGTTTTTCAGATTTGAGAAAGAATTAGTTTTAAGCTAGAATCGAATTGTGTTTTGGCTTCTGAGTTTAGCCAGATTCTAGCTGAGTTGAGACTAGTGTTTTAGGACTAGTTCCAGCCAATGTTGTATTTTTAGCTAGTTCTTGAGACAGAGTTAGGGTGGGGACCTAGTCCTAGGAATTGTTTTCAGAAATACATTAGAATAAAGCATGAGTTTCTGGAAAGAATAAAAATGTTTGAAAAGTCATGATTTAAAGAGATTTTCTTCAAATAAACTTTTCCAGAGTTTTGGTTCCAATGGGAACCTAGATTAAAGACTTATAAGAAAGAGTTTTTGAAAGAGTTTTAGAGTTTGTGTTGGGTTGGACTTGAGTTGGCATAGAATAGCCATTCCAAGTGTGCCACAAGGTTTTGAAAGATGTTTGAGTTTTTAAAAGAAAAGTATTTTAGAAAAGCATGAGATTTAAAAGTTGAAAGAAAGTTTTTAAAAGTGCATGATTCCATAAAATTTCTTAAAAGACTTATGAGAGTTTTACTCAAAGTTTTGGTTCTAGTGAGAACCTAGATTAGATATTTGCAGAAAAGATTTCTAGAAAGTATTTAAAAGAGTTTGTTTTGGTTTTGAAAACCTAGCTTATAATTTTATTGTACTTTCAAAGTTGTGGAGTTGTGCCAGTTTTGAGATAAAGTTGTTTGTTGATTGAGTACACGCTCGGTGTAAGTGCGGCACTCTCTAGTGGTTGTGAACTTGACTTGACAAGAGCGGCTATTTCAAGTATGCATAAAGTTTTTAAAAATCATACATATAGTTTTAAAAGTCAAGAGCATGGTTTTAAAAAGAAAAGAAAATAATAGTTTTCCAAGACGTGATTTCAAGAGTTGAGTTGTTTGAGGGGTAAAAGAGAATTACTCGGGATTGTGTACAACATCTGAGAGAGATGCTAGAGTAGTGTGTATTTTGTGGGGTGTGTGTTGGGTGACCTTTCAGTAGTCCTTCATGTATGTTTTGTTGGTGTTTTTCTAATATGCGGGATAGGAGTAGAATTTCGCTAGTGCACATAGAGATGAAGTTAGTCGACCACACATCAAAGATTTTGAGTAAATATTTAGTTTAATGTAATTCAGTTAATTGTATTATTAATTACATTGATTAATGTTGGATTTAATTTTAGATCTGATGTAAGTGATTATTGTATGTAAATAAAAAAAATTTGTAGTTAGATTTTGGATAACGGCATGGAGTCGGCTCATTACACAGTGACATCTCTGACAGAGCACCACCGTCGCCGGCCTACTGCACCGCATCCGAGCTTTCACATCTCCCCAGCCTTGCACAACACAGCCAGCACCTCCTTCACGTCCTCAGGTCACCCAAACTCTCTCAGACCTTGCCTCCCTCACCGTAACCCAAGTTGCGTCGTTTGAAGAGAGCCATCAACATTGGGAGAGACAACGTGCGTCAACTCAGATAAGGTCTCGTCCTTTAAGCGTAATTAGCTTCTTTTTTTTATTATGTAGAGTGTTCCCGTTGTGTTTTATCCTTGTTTCATCTGGTTTCTTGCATGCATGCCTTGTCCTTCATCGTGTGAGATCGTCGACTGACGGGCTCAAGCTGTGGCCTCTCTTTGTGAGTAATTTAGCATCCTACATTGCGTTTACCTATCCTTCCTCATCCTTCTTCTCCACCAAGTGTCCCGGGTGGTTTATTGGCACCCCTTGCCACATCCATGGTCGGCTGAGCCTGTGAACGTCAGTGGAACTCAAAGAGGATCGTGGGGGGATTTCATTGTGGTTTTTTTTTTCCATTTGCATTGCATCACCTGTTCCTCTCCCACTTCCTCCACCTTCTAGCAACGCCGGCATAGCATTCCAATGCCTGCGACCTAAATTTGCTGTGGTATGCACTGACCAAACCCAACGTCGGAGGGGGAAGGTGGGATGAAGCTCCAGAGCCTCCTAGGTCTCCATTCAACCACTAGTAATATTCATCTGCATTCCCTCATGCTTCCCGTGTGTCCTACAGCTCATTCGCATCTTTGCATATTGATCCAGAGTGGTGAGAAGTCGACAACTCTGTTCTGCAAAGGCTCTGGCGTATCCCGATGGCACGAGTGGCCCATGCGACTGGGGCACGGTAAGCCCGCGTGATTTGCTTGGTCCAGAGCAAACAGCAGGCTGAATACCACTCCCATTCTTGCTTTGTTTTCTTATCTGGACTCATGTGTATTACTTTCTCTTTCTCCACCTGCATCTATATGTTTCTCCCTGCATTACATGGCTTTCCTTCGAGTTTTCCAGTACGTAACATGACACATCTCACCATTAAATGACACTTTAATGCCGACATGGATCCCATTGTGTTGATTAATTCCTTGCACACATATTGTCTTTGCTCGCTTTGAATGTTTTGTTATTGAATGTTTATTTACTCTCACTGTGTAGTTTTATTCCAAGTTTCCGTCTCGTTCATCACACTTGTATTGGCATGACTTGTGGCATTCATTTTAGGCTTAGAAAGCATACATGAGCACACATTTGCATCGACGACACATAAGTGAGCGATCAGCCAAGAAATACTGAATTCTCAAGCACATAGGAGTGTCTAACATCTTCTCCATGGATAATAAGAGTCCTTATCTTTTCTTTAGCTAGCAATGACCAATGTGTTGCATCAATTAGGTACGGAGCATGCACACGCATTCATTCATTCATTTTGCATCCATTTCTATATTTTTGTGCATCTGGTTTTCCTTGTCTTTCCAATTTTAAAAGATTAAGTGGTAACTCTATTTTTGTCATTATCTTTCTTTGTGTTTTCCTTGGTGTTTTCGAATCGAATATCCTTCCTCAGATTCACCATCTTGTCGTGACCTTATCGGTTCTTCTTGTGCTCTATTCACACGGAGTTTCGATTCCTTGTCTGCTGGCATGGTCACACTGGCAAAACTCTAAGGAACGACTAGAGACACGAAGAAATCATCGAAACCGAAAGGCCAAACATGCAATCTAGAATCCCATTATTCCATGTCTTTCACGAGCATTTTATCAATTTTCTCTGAAAATTCATGCATCTTTGCAAATCACAGTTCATGCATCTTTAGAGGCAAAATCTTTAACTAGAGTCCAGCCAAAACACAAACCAATTCACATCTCAATTCGCAAAAAAACCACAGCGGGAAACTAGTTCAAAACACAAGTCACACACAGCTAGAATCTAGCTTCACAAGCCAAAACACAAGTTGATTCTAGCTCAACCCACACACACTCATAGTTTGTACAAAATTGGTTGTATCACCTTGGCCATAGGTAACCGATCTGGTCACAAGTAGTTGGCGAGGCTCCAACCCCTAACCTCATTGCAATGTCGTGGTGAATCACCCTGTGCAAGAGTTCAATTGCCCCGACCGTAGCATCACAGTATCACGCAGGTAATATGTCACGCCCCACATTTCCCGTAATAATTTAAACAAATTAAATTACTGGAAATTAAAGCCATACAGTAAATATCTAACTACTAGGAACCTGTGTGTGCGGCTAGGGGACTCCGATCTATATGCACTATGCTAAACCAATCGCATGTCTGCACCTGTAAACCAAAACCACAAAGAAAACGCATGAGTGACCAAAGTCACCCAGTACGCACCCTACAAAAACCGAGGAAAAAAAAACTATAATCAATTTTCCTTTTTAAATTCATTTCGCAAACTATTTTTCTTCAAAACCTCATAAACCAGGCCCACACTGGCCAAAACCACAACTAGGGCACTACTAGCCCAAAGCCACAAGCAACGGCTCTCAATGACCAAAACCACACACAATGAATCGGGAAGCCCGATGCTAGGCAACCTAACTATGGCCACAAGCAGTCCATTGAAGAGCAACCAACGGTGTCTGCACTGCCATGACGTGCCACTCTGTGCAGGAGCCGCGTCGTCCGGCGATTCTCCCACCTAGAGAACCCTCACAAAGCCAACTCCTCCCTGGGAAGGTTGTCCTGTCTCTCAAGACGCTACCAGCTGTGGGGTACGTGTCCCACTCGCACTAGTCACCACAGGGTACACCTCCTCACGGCGTCCTCCACACACGGTGCTCAGGAGGGAGTATCATACCTCCACACTCGACGACACCCGAGTCTCTGTGCTCACAGCTACAGTAGGAGTATCATACCTCCCCGTCATGCCACAAGACACCTCAATTCTCGAACCACAACCCTAGCCTTGAGACGACAGACAAGGAATCTCATACCTCCAAGACGTCCCTCAGCCTCAGGTATCTCGACCCTCGACCTCAACTAAGGAGTCACGCCCGACCACCCGAGAATGTCGTCACATTCCTTGGTCTCGACGACACAGTCCCACACTGTCTCGGCTCGCACACAGAAAACCAGGAAAACATTTTCCAAAATAGGCCAACTATTTCCTTGAAATCCATTTTCCAAACCATTTCATATCTTTGAAAACTTCTTCCAAAACCTCAGCAAAACGGCGCATCAGGTGTCCCAGGAGACCACCACTGATGGCCCACGGTCCCCCCTCAATGGGATCAAAACACGGCAATCCAAAAAGTCTTCGGAAAACACATTTTATAAACTCATTTGGGCCCAGAATCGGCATGTCGAAAAATAGGTCCAGTATGCCGAAAATCCCTGGTTCGGTAGCCAGTCCCGATCGGTCGACCGAATCAGGTCAACGGTCAACACTCAGGCCAAATTCGGTATACCGAAACTGGTTCGGTTGACCGAAATCTCCTGATTCGGACGATCGTCCAAAATCGGACGACCGAATTTCGACTAGAGGACCAAACTGACAAAAAAGGGTATACGAACGAAATCAGTATACCGAAATTCACTGATTCAGTATGCCGTTTTCATTTCGGTATGTCGAATTCTGCGAAACCAGAAAACGACCCAAACCCTATCGTCTGAATCGCCCCACCTGAGACCTCCGATCGGACCCCCTAAACACGCACCAAAAATCTTGCATAAAACATAGGATGTAGACCCTCAAGTCTAATCCAAATCCTAACAAACAAAACTAAAATCCATTCACCATGCATCGAGATATAAAATCGGAAAGCCAAAAGGGTCAAAAGGACCCAAAACACACCAACCATCATAAATGCCAATAAATGCGCCATAAATTCTCAATAAATCACAATAAATTCTAGGAAAGTAAATTTGCCTAGATTTCATGCAATCCTAGCATTTTCTACCAATTTCATGCTCTCTATTACATGAGGTGGGGATGCGTACCTGAAAACGCCTCCGGTGATCTCTGGCCAACTCCGACGAAACCACAACCACGGGAGCACTCCACAGCCTCGAGGACGCTCCACCCAAGCTCCATGCGCCACACGAACCATTGTAGCCCTCCGCTTCGCTCCCTTAATCTCTTCCTCTCTCTCGGCGCAGGATGCAGGGGAAATAAAGGAGGTCGGGTGGAAGGAAAAAGGGAAAAGGAGAAGGGGGTGGAGAAGGAGGAGTGGGGAGGAAGGGAAAGAAGGTGGGGAAGAGGAGAGACGCACCGCCGAGGAAGAGGGGAAAGGAAGAATAAGGAAGGAGAAGACGGCGATGAGCGGCGAGAAGTGTGGTGCGGCTTATTAAGCATGCGCCCGCAGTAGTTGGGGAACGTGCTCACTTGCACATCTCAGCCACCAGCACACCGCACGAGCAACCAACCTCTCCGCCCAACCACCAGCCACAACCAACGGCCCACGAATGCGGGCCCCAAGCAGACCCCACACCTGGGCCCCACACGGACCCACACCCAGGCCCCACAAGCATAGTGCCACAAAGCACTATGTTAAACCACGCATAGGGACACGCAAATAGAAGCTGGCCCACGAGGCCAAAGTCCAAAAGTACAAAACCACACAGCGGGCCTCGGAACAGTAACACCCGTCTAGGAATAAAATTCATAAAATGTAAATAATTACAAAATGAATTTTACGGGTGTTACATCCTAACCACATTAAAAGAAAATTTCACCTCCGAAATCACTAGGCGAAAAGATACGGGTACTGGGCTAGGATGGCTTCCTCACGTTCCCACGTGGCCACCTCGGCTCCATGATGCCGCCACAGCACCAAAACTAGTGGAATCACCTTGTTCCGCAGCACTTGCTCCTTGCGGTCAACAATCTCAACGGCATCCTCCACAAAGGACAGATCTTCTTGGAGCCCTTCTAGCTGAACTGGGATCACATGAGAAACGTCAGCCAGGCACTTTCTCAGCATTGAGACATGGAATACGTCGTGAACAGACGACATCTCTGGTGGTAGATCCAACCGATAAGCAACCTCACCGATCCCCTGGGTGATCAGATACGGAGCAATAAAGCGAAGACTCAGCTTGCCACGCTTCCTGAATCGCATGACACCCTTGGTCGGCGACACCTTCAAAAACACAGTCTCCCATCAGAAACTCCAGCGGTCTCCGCCTCTTGTCGACATAGCTCTTCTACCGACTCTGTGTAGCCAATAGCCTACTCTGGATCAAATCCACCTTATCCGCATACAGCTGCACAAGCTCAGGACCAATCAATTGACGCTAGCCCACCTCGCTCCAGCAAACCAGCGATCTGCATGGCCTATCGTAGAAAGCTTCGTACGGCGCCATCCCGATGCTCGAGTGATAGCTATTATTGTAGGCGAACTCAATCAACAGCAAATGGTCCTCTCAACTCCCTTGAAAGTCTAGGGCACATGCTCTGAGCATATCTTCCAGTGTCTAGATAGTCCTCTCTGTCTGACCATCTGACTGAGGATGAAATGTCGTGCTATAGTTGAGCACAGTGCCAAAGGCCTCCTGCAGAGTTCTCCAGAACCTCAAGGTGAACCTCGTGTCTTTGTCCAACACAATGGACACCGGAACACCATGCAGCCTCACCACCTCAGAGACATACAACTCCGCCAAGCGGTGCATCGGAAGCTTCACTCGAATGGCCAAGAAGTGAGTAGACTTAGTCAGCCGATCCACGATCACCCACACAGTGTCGTTCTTCCTTTGAGTCCGCGGCAAACCAGTCACGAAGTCCATTGAGATGTGCTCCCACTTCCACACAGGATTATCCAACGGCTGCAAGGTCCCTTTAGGTCTCTGGTGCTCTGCCTTGACCAACTGGTAGGTAGTACACCTCGCCACATGGTCAGCAACATCTCTCTTCATGTCAAGCCACCAAAAGTTCCACTTCAGGTCTCAGTACATCTTCGTACTACCAAGGTGTATGGTGTACCTAGACCGATGCGCTTCATCTAGCAACCTCTGCCTGGCCTCCTCATGCTGGGGCACATACAGACGCATGTCATATCTCAACTCTCCATATGCCCCAACAGAGAAATGAGGCTCTCCACCAGCCTCAAGCTTCTCAAACACAGCCTGAACAAACGGATCCAGTTGCTGACAGGCGACAATAAACTCTAATAACTTCGGGTGAACTGACAAGTTGGCCACCCAAGCACCAACCGTTCCCCGAGCTTGCCGCTTCGGCCTGCAGCTCACCAGATCCTCCAACATGGTCCACTCCTTGACCATCAGGCTCGCCATCACATGCGTATGCCGACTAAGGGCAAAAAGATATGACAATGTATAACACAATTAAAATGAAATATTATAAGTTATGTCAATCAAGTCCATTCATGCATATATTTGTGGTTTAAAGATCCAAATGAATGGTCAAGATATTGTAATATTCAATGTAAGAACAACCATAGCTTAAATTATTTTTTTTTAATCATTAATTAAAATTGACAGAAATCATCTGTCAGAACAATCTGTCGACCGGTATATTTCGGTAGACCGAAACAGTAAAAATCGATTAACCATTTTAAAAAAGGGTATACCGAATCAAGGAATATTTAGAATACATTTTTTTAATTAAATGTCATATAAAATAATTATGAAATTATATCCAAATGATTTTAACTAACCAATATTATTCAATGAAAAACTTTATAAACACTTAATCATGCTTTTCAATGGGATTTTTCAATATTTTTCAATTAAGTATAGTCTCATGTCCCTTTTGTTCCTTGAAGAGGTCAAGTACCTCCATTAAGGAGGGATTTTGGTACCCACTTTATTTTAAGTACAAAATTTATTTTGGGGATCATATCAATATTCTTTCTGGGTATCCATTTTCCTTTTTTAATAACAAATCCATGCTTTTCATCACTTTTAGCTCTAATGACTCCATTTTCATATGGAATTCCATTTTTATTCACATTTCCATATTTTCTTACATCAAAGTTTTTCTTACTAATAGTAAGCTTACTAACATTATTAAGTAAGCCTTCACTTTGGATTTTCAGTAATGCAAAGTCATTTTCTAAAGTATCAATTCTCTCCTTCATAATGTTCAATTCATTCTTCAAAACTTCATTTTCTTTCACAAAAGCTTTATTCTTATTTCTTAAATCATCATTTTCTTTTGAAATTGATTCTTTTGCATGAGATAGATCAATTAAGCCTTTGTTCATATTTTTGTATTTGCATTTCAAGGATTTATATTTATCATAAAGCTCATTGAAGTCATCAAGTAATTTATCTATAGAAAAATCTTTTGTATTATCAATAGATAATACATCACTAGACATTGCCATAAAACATGAATGAGCTACTTCACCACATGAAGAGGTGTCTTCATCAGTAGAAGAGTCACTATCATCCCAAGTGGCTTGAAGAGCTTCCTTTTTTTTAATTTTTCTTTAATTATTTGTGTTCTTCTTTTGAACTTCATTTTTCTTTAAAAAATTCTTGAACTTGTGAGTTATAAGAGCAAGATCTTCCTCATTCGAATCATCCAATTTGATGGAGGCGTTAAGTGCAATTCTTTTCTTTTCTAGAATATTTTCTAATTCTTTTTCTTTCAATTGAACTTCATATGAAGTAAGGTTTCCTATAAGATCTTCAAGGGAATATGAAGATAAGTCCTTAGCTTCTTTTATGGTTGTGGTTTTCTTTTCCCAATCCGGAGTTAGAGATCTTAGAATCTTTCTAACTAATTCACTTTGAGAATAATATTTTCCAAGGGATTGTAAATTGTTAGTTATCTCACTAAATCTATTGAACATATCACTAATAGATTCAATTGGTTGCATTTTAAACATTTCATATTTATGTACAAGTATATTAATTTTTTTTTTCTTTTACTTGATCTGTTCCTTCATGAGTGATTTCTAAAATATGTCAAACCTCATGAGATGTATTACAATTCAAAATTTTATTAAATTGTTCTTGACTAATTGCACAAAATAAAATATTTAGACCTTTAGCATCAAGTGTTGCTAGATTTTTCTCCTCTTTGTTCCATTCCTTATAGTTCTTTTTACTAGGTGTGTATCCATTTATAACAATGTCCCATAACTCAAGATCAATGGATTTAAGATAGATGTTCATCCTACACTTCCAATAATTATAATTATTTCCATCAAAGAATGGTGGTCTACTAATACTTTGGCCCTCTACAATATTTTTGTTAAATGAACTAGAAGTCATATCTAGAAGATGGTTAAATCTTTATCCTAGATTAACAAGGCTCTGATACCAATTGTAGGGATCTTTAGGCTTCACTAGAGGGGGATGAATAGTAAGTTAATAAATGTGTTCGCAATATTAAAGTTTATTTAACAAATTTTAAGTTTTTAAGTAAATGACATGTAAGTTGAGAAATTTGGATACTAAACTAAGCATACAAAGAAAAGGGATGAGAGACAATGATATGCACAAGTAAATTTATAGTGGTTCAGCCTCTCCG
Source organism: Posidonia australis (assembly GCA_024699735.1). Classification (NCBI taxonomy): domain Eukaryota; kingdom Viridiplantae; phylum Streptophyta; class Magnoliopsida; order Alismatales; family Posidoniaceae; genus Posidonia; species Posidonia australis. The sequence continues at coordinate 34,190 of JAMKQA010001402.1, forward strand.
GCTTAGTCCACCTCTTCGAGAACCCCTCGAGAATTTCACTAACCTGATCTTGTTCCAAGCCAAGATCGTGCCGTACACCCTTGACGAATCCTCGCCAAGCTCCGCAAAAAAAAGCGGCTTCCTTCTCTCAATCCGGAGAAGAACCTTTACACTTGGATTTAACAACTCTTTTTATATAATCTCTCAGACTCAATTTGGCTAAGTGGATGGATGAAAATGGAGCTCTCTTGCCTTGGAAGTTTTTCTAATGAGATAGGAGTGGAATGCTTAGAAACTTGAGTAGCTTGAAGCTCTATGTGAGTAAAAAGCATTGGTTCTCGATAGGTGAAGAATAGAGGCCTATTTATAGGAAAACATGGGTATAAGAATGTGTCTAACGTCTCTCTAACGTTCAGCAACGGCTACTGATTCGATATGCCGAAATCAAAATGGTTGATCGAAATGTACAACGATCGAGCATTTCGATATACCGAAAATAATTCGTTATGCTAAAAACCTCTGATTCGGTATGCTGGTGGATTTTGGTATGCCGTTCTGGATTTCTTTTCTGATTTTTCTAATCTGCATATATTTCGGTATACCGAGGAATTTCGGTATGCCGAAAATGTCCTTAGTCCTATAATGAATGTTTTCAATTAATGGTTGGTTTTGGGGCTAAGGTAATTTTCCTATGACTCTATGTGGATATTTGGAAGATAATTACAAATTCCTAGGAGTACACGAATAAATAGAAAATCACATCAAAATAATTACAAATATTATTTTTCTTCTTCTTTTCCTTCATCTTGAATTCTTCTTAATAGTACATAGATCTTTTTCTTTTTCAAATATCGTCCCTTTTATGCTTGAATCTTTTGAGTCTTTCAATGATTTTCTTTGCAAATATGAACTATGAAATATTCTCATAAACCACATTAGTCTTTTGTTATCATCAAAATCAAGATATGGCTAATAAAGCCAACACAACTTGCTATGTTTCTCGTTACAATAGGACAAAACCAACGATATGGAGTTACTAGAGAAAGATTTCATCATTCTACTTGGACTGTAAGCATATATTTCAACAAGATGCTTAATGTAATTCTACAACTTTCAAGAAGTTTGTTGGTCGATCATTCTTCAACTTCTCATGCAAGGATAAAAATTGATCCAAATGTCTTTCCATATTTTAAAGTATGCTTAATTGTATATTATTCTATAGATTGGAATATAAAATGCTAACGATCGATTTCACAAGACTACATTGGTACTATTGATGGAACTCATGTGAAAGCTGCAATCTATGGAAAGGAGAATGCTAAGTTTAGAAATCAAAAAGGTGAACTCTCCCAAAATGTTATGGTAGTTTGTAATTTTGATATGGAGTTCATTTATGTTCTTGCTAGTTGGGAGAAATCAACAACTGATTACCGAGTTCTTCAAGATGCATTAGGCCGACCAAATGGATTTCAAGTTCCTCTAAGTATAGAAAAATTAAATACATTTCAATATTTTATATAATTTAATAAATATCTAAAATTTATCTATAATTAATGTAATTTTTTGTAGGAAAATATTATTTGATGGATACTAGTTATCCCAATAGATCAGAATTTATATGCCTTTATCATGGTGTTAAGTATCATCTAAGTGAATATGATAGAGATCAATTACCAACCAATGCTATTGAAAATTACAATTATTGGCGTTCTCAGCTAAAAAACATTATTGAACGTGTGTTTGAGGTACTAAAGTTAGATTTGCCATCTTATGAGGTTACATGCTATTTTCTTTTGAGACACAAGTTAAAATAGTATTGTCATATTCACATTTTTATTCGTAGAGAAGACAAAGCTAATTTACTTGAAGATCTTGAAGATGAGTTGGAGCAAAATGAATAAGCCATTGAAGATTATTTTTCAAACCAAGTACAAACTTTTGAGGAATATTATGACAAAAAAACTCAAGAGACATACATAGGAGTGAGATTATCTCAAGAACAAAAAAAAAATAGCTGATCAAATGTGAATTAATATCGCTAATTCTATGTAGTTTCGTTGATTATATAGTTTCATTATTTCTAATACTACTGTAAAATTTAAAACATTTATATTTATTTGAACAAATTAAAATTATTTTCTTTCTATTTCCAATAACATGTACAAGCACACTACTTTTATTTTTTGTTTGTTTCCAATCACAGACACAAACATCAGAAAGTCAAACGAAAAATGAACTCGATTGATTTTTGTTTCCTTTGATATCCCTTTGACTATGGTTTTCCATTTCTTTTTATTTCTAAGACACAAACAGGATGTCCCATACTCATGATGCACATCATCGACACCATCGCCTTGATGACGACCGAGCATGTTTCCACCACCTCCTTCGTGTGCTCCTACTGAAGGTGCAATAGCAGTGTCCATATTCTCTTGGGACTCCATCCGATTGTCTCTTCTGTTTCCAATGACAAGCGTCACACCTCCATCGATGGTTGGGTTTTCTTGCAAGCTAACGAAAATCAGATTGAACTTGTAAAAACAACTGGCCAGTGTGTGTTGACTATCGAAGAACACCTATGAGACAGAAGATAATATTTCAAACTTATCTCGCAAATATCAAGGCGAATCTTGATATTGGTGGGCAACAAGCATTCGAAGGCTAACAAATGAATCTCACTCCTTTCAAAAAAAAGAGAGATAGAGAGAGAAAGCACCTTCCACATTTTGCAGAGTGTGGAAATAGGTTGAATTTCTGTTGTTGAGCAGTAGCATCTCCCATAGTCTTCGCTAACATAATCTAAAAGAAACTCAGTATCTTGCTTGTTTGTTTTATTTGTTTTCAAAATATGGCATAACGTTTAGTCCCACGTTGGTTGTGTGATAGAAAACTAGAGGCCTTATATACATTCAAGATTGCGTAATCTCTTCTGGTTGAATGCTAGGCGTGAGTTTGCACACGTAACTTACGTGGCATGTATTATTTTCGTACATATTACCATGCACTCTACTTATTTTTCACATATACTTGGAACAATTATTTCTTATTTATGAGTCTATTATTTAATTCCAAATTATTTCAAATGGTTCTTAGCTATTGGAACAATTGCTAATAAAATTGTTTTTTATTGACTATGTGTTTTGAGAGTTATATTGCATCCATTAGGTTCTAAAAATAGAATAAATTAGTTGTTTTGAGAGTTATATTGGAACAATTTCTTCCACAATTTCTACAGTATTGTGATCAATTATTTCAAGAAGAGTTAAGGAGAAATTTCAGATTTGCTTTCTACAATTTCTTATTAACTTTGTTGTATCTTGAATAACATTTGCTTGCAAGAAAACAAACTTACTATAAAAGTGGGGCCAAATAAATTCTTAAAGAAAGTGATTCACGCCTCAAAAGACTAATTTCATTCTACAAGCTACAACCTCGACCTCGTTTTCCAACATTCTTTGTACGTGTTACCTGCTCTATGAGTGACTTTCTCGTCTTTATGATCACCATAAATTACTGAGTGGAAGTGTTCCTCGTATGGAAGACTGGTGAACAATTTTGTTCCTATTCTGAGTAAAATTTCTGAAAGGAGTTTTTTTGAGAAATGGTAAAGATATCACTCAAAGAAACCGAAGCATATGCACAGATACAACCAGTCCTGGAGGACTACCAACACAAGTACCAATATACCATCCACATTACATAAGATCCCAGTTATCAAAGGCTAATCCGTGATCACTATCTAACTGAACTCCAACAAAAGTTGAACGAAGAGTGATCCTAACATCATCTTCAATGGCCTTGTAGAACTTTGCCCCTTGATGACTCAGGGAGGGGTCCTCTACCCTCTGATGGTCTTTGATGCTTTCTTTGATAAGCATTAGCAGTTTTGTCTGCTTGGTGTAACATTTGGACAAATTATTTTTTAGGCTGCTTGCCTATGGTGCTGTAATATTCTATACAATACTATGTTTTTCTTATTAGACATTTAAAGCCGATGAAATACATATCTAAACTTTTACCAAAAAAAAAAAAAAGCCTTGTAGAACCTTCTTTCCTCAAGTTCCTTTCCTTCCATAAGTGCCATTCAACACATGCTAATGACATTGTACTTTAGGAAAGCCACCTTCAATGACTGGGTTCCAGTGATTGACAAAATTTCTAATAAATTATCTCTTTAGAAGACAAAACATCTTTCTCTTGGAGGAAGATTAACTTTGGTTAATTCTATCCTCTCAGCCATCCCCACCTATTTCCTATCTGTTTTACATCTCCCTAAAAGAACTGGAGAGGCTATAGACAAACTTAGAGCCAGATTTCTTTGGAAGTCAAATGTTCCTGCTTCATCTTATGGTCATTTGGTCAGTTGGGGCCTACTTTGCAGATCTAAGCAACAAAATGGTTGGGGAATTATCAACATCAAGAATTTTAATTTAGCCCTCAAATCCAAACTTCTATAGCAACTACTCTCCAACTCTTGCTCCTTAAAATGGAAAGAAATTATAAAAGTAAAGTATTTTACTAGAAATTGGCCTGGGGCTATTCTGAACTCATCTTCTAGAAGATCTTCTCTACTATGGCAAGAATTGAGAACATGCTTTAACCTGGTCAACTGCTGTTCTGAATCAGTGGTTCACAGTGGCACCAGCACCATCTTCTGGGAAAACAAATGGTGGAATGGGATAAAACTTAAACACTATCTCCCAGATTTATTTACTCTAGCTACATACAAAAAAGCCTCATTTGCAAAAACTATTGAGATTTTTAGAACAGACTTTGGCAGCTTATTTGCTTGCCCGTTGTCAACTGTCAGCACTGGTTTCATTCAGGATCATGTTGACCTTTTTACAAATATTATCTCTAACATTACCTTATTTCCTCAAGATGATATGTTACAGTGGAATTCCTTAAACAAAATCTTCTCAGTAAAATCATGTTATAATTTTATTAATGATGGAGGTCTTCGTTTTCAACACTATGATGCAATCTGATGCAGTTGGACTCCTTTCAAAATAAAAACTTTTGCTTGGCTGGTTTTGCATGATAAAATCCTGACCAAGGCCAATCTGTGTAAAAAGGGTTGGCTTGGCCCATAGTTGTGCATTTTTTGCAACACACATATAGAAACTGTCACACATTTGTTCATATTTTGCCCTTTCGCTATTTCCATTTGGCATGCATTCATTTTCTCCATTGCTGATTTATTTACAATTCCTTAAAAATAGAATTACCTTCCAATGGCTACAGCACTTTGATTCAAGCCATTTTTTGGATTATCTGGAAGGAAAGGAATAATCGAATTTTTAGAGGACATCTTAAGATCCCTAATTTATGCACATGAAATTTCTACTCTTTTTTATAGTTGGATAGTCGTTTTGGCCACAGGTTTTGACAAAGCAGATGCTCCCTGCTCCATCACCTCTGTCCAGCTGCAGCCACTGGGACATTCTTTAGTGGAAATGCTGACACTCCGCAGCAAGGTCCAGCCACATGGGAAGATCATTCATCTGTTGATTAACTTTCTGTTAATCTTTTTTGATTATAGACTATTTGCAAACAATACTTCTTTATAGTTGACCTGTGTTGGCTGCTTTAATTTGTGAACTATATATACTCCACTTACGACTTACTTGTTAGCAAAATGCTGTATATTTTTGATCTCCCAGAGAGAAGTTTTCCCTTGGAAAATATATCAAATAGCTTGCCGTTAACAAAAAAAAACACATGCTAATGACATAGCAGCAACCTGGAATAGAGCCGACTTATGTTCCTTCAAATTCTTATGGAATATTCAACCTCGTTGTGTGAAAAACAGGAAGAGAGTTGCGGTAGGCTAAAATTTGTGAAAGGAATTCGCTTCATTCTGAAGTCTATAAAGGTAATAGAATTATGGTGCAACAACAAGCAATTCTCTGAAGAGAATGGAAAAAAAAAACTTATTTTTTTTATTGAACATATCAAAGAAAGAAACACTGGTTCTTGTACGCTTTGACATTCATTTCTTGGCAAAAGCAATGCTAGCATTCCTCACATACTTGCGACAGCAGCTATCCAATCTCCCGTAACACCCTTTTGTAGAAATGCTCCATATAAAACCATCTTTATATGATCCACCACTAATGCATTTCAATCCAGCAATATGTGCCCCCTCAACATTAGACCTCCTGCCAAACTTCTCTCCAGCATATACTTCAATGAAGCAAATCATTGGGTCCCCAACAGCCTCATGGTCTTGCGTTGTATCTCGGATTTGGATGAGCATGACAAGAACAATGCTCTCATGTTGGCGACTGTCATTTTTATCCCTGCTGAGGACCTCCTCCATCATCATTGGATTATCACTAGCGTGGAATTCTAACCCTTCCATGGCTAAACATTCCATTTCTTCCACTGCTTCCAATATAATCTTCTCCATAAATCCCGTCTCAAGTCCTGAGTTTATTCTCTTACCCTTGATCTGGTCCATCTTGTACCCACTTATATCGTCCATCGGCATCGCCTTCGTCAGGCAATCGATCAAGTCTTCCATTCCCATGGAAGCCATATTAAGCATAACCTGCTCGTGGAATTCAAACACCGATCACAAAATAATATCAGGCAATTGGAGGGAAAAAAAATGAAACATGTAGGAATTACCTCGAAAGCTGTCGAGCCAGTTTCTGCAATCACAGGTGCAGAAACATGCATGACTAGCGACTGTGATATTCTTCCCAGCTGTTTAACCCCACGAAGATAAGTCCCATCTGCCAATCTTAACAACTCGCTCTTGACTTGGCTGTCATCCATCTTTGTGTTGCCTCTGCAATTCTTCAAGTGGTCGAGGAGACTCTTCTCGGTCTCCAACCACTTCTCTAGCGCTACAAGCTCTTGTTCCAGCTGATGAATCCTTTCCCAATACGTTTTTGCCTCTGATCTCCTGTCTCTCAACTGATGGTGAGGTGGAGGGAGAGAAGGCTCAGAGTTGCAGGCTGGTTTTGCACCAGCTGGAGTTGGTTTGGAAGAAGGAGAAGATGGGTTCTGTGACAAGGATCTTGATGGCAATGGATGATGTGGAAGTGGATGGAAGGGTTGTCTTCGTCCGCGAAGGAAAAGCCATGAACTGAATTTCGAGCAATCAGTGGTGACCACCGTGGGAGAAGGAACCTGTTGCTTCTTGTTCTTCCACATTGTGACCACTTAGATGGGAGGGAGTCAGAACTCTTTTTGGATGTGAATTAGACTTCAGGTTTCTGGGTCTTTATGTTTCTGTTCTCGTGAGAGACGTTGGAGATCGTTATACGTACATACCCTCTTCCCGGTTGATAGGATTCTTGATTTAAATTTGAAAGTTATGGCTAACTGCCTTCTCTTTCCTATTCAAAAAGTTGGCTAAAATTGTGGGATGCTTTGATCCATTCCAACAAGAGAAACAAATGCTTATAAAGTTGCATCTAATCAGTTTAAGTGTAAAGGAAGCATCACGAAACAGATAACTATGTTGTTCCAAATTTAACTTAAATGTTGGTGAATTATAATCGGAGGCTCCGAATTACGTAAATCTGCACTCTGTATTTTGGAGACAGTCAATAATCTCACCTACTTTACTCGTTGCAATGGTAAAAACTAGTACTTTTTAAGGGTCTTTTGCCTTAGATACTTCAACAAAACTCTTATGTTCTAATCTCTTCCCAAAAGTACCATTTTTCTCATTTGCCTTTGGAATATCTGATCTGTTGCCTAGGTACCCAATGCGTTCATGTCAACGTTGCTAACAGAAATTAATGGTTGGAGCATGCAAGTAGAGGAGAGATGAACGTACCGATCACACAGAGCAATTCCTCCATTGGACACGAAAAGATGTAGCTATTGAAGGATGTTTGTATACTAACACGAAGAGTGTGCCTACTCATCAACATCCATCACCAACTTAAATTTAAAGCCATAAAACAAGTAAATCACATAGAGCCTAAGACTTGTGTCGAGTCTTCAGCAATCCAATCTCAAATCGCACCCCATGCAACGAACCGAAAACTGAAATGAAGCAGACCAAATCAATCTTAACACTAAAGCAACCGACATTAGAGAGCCACCCATCTCCTGCCACACATAGCGTGTCCTTTGGATCCAAGAAAAGTCAACACTCTAAACACACTAGAAGTTTTTTTTTTTTTTTTTTTTTGCAAACAATGATATATATTGTATTAAAATCACTTGGAGACTACCACCAAGTATCATCAAAAAAATAAAATCCTCGAAGTACCACAATATTCTAGGAAGCAAAATAAGACAAGAAATCAAGCAGTCCAGACACAGCCCAATCTCAGAATATAAGTCCATACAAAATTAATTAATCAATAATTAATCCAATCCATCAACTCACCGAGTCATATTTTGGGTTCAGGGGATTATAAGCAGAGACCGTCGAAGGACTAGAAATGGTAGGAACGGGCACTAAGAAGAGTCTAATTGAAGAAGTAATAATTTGGGTTGCCAAATTTACCCTATCATGTTCCTATTCCTATTGCATCTAAGTAATTCCTTGAGAAATAGTCTCACTTCGAAGACCTATACCAACATTTTCTGACCAAGTGGCATTAGTGAAAGGATATTGAAAGTAACATGAGATGAAGATTTGCAAGAATTTTGAAATATTCTATTTTGAAATATTTTATTGAAAGTAACATGAGATAAAGATTTGCAAGAATTTCCAAATGGACCAGAGCAATGTTGAAACGATAATGTTCCAGCCCTTCTGAGATATCTAATGCTTAGCATGTCTAAAAAGTTTAAATAAATTCGAAATAGCAATTTCAAAGAAGGTAACAATGTTATTAAGAAAGAAACTCTATACCTCAACAGCCATTGGGCAGTGAATAAATAAATAATGTGTAGATTCATAAGGCTCCCTACATGAAACACAATTTATTGGACTAACCCACCCTTTCTTTGATAAATTAGCACGTAAGAGAATTTTATCATTAAATACCAACCAGACAAAAATTTTCACTTTTAATGATACCTTACTCTTCCAAAGATAAAGGACTTGAGGTGATCTAAGCCCACCATCATTCAGAAACGAGTAACATGATTTAACAATGTAAATTTTATCATCGGAAGGTTCTCGGGATATGGTATCTTGCTCCTAGCATTGAAACAATCCTACCATGATGTCCTCAAAATTTTCTAACTGTTGTTGTAGAGCATTCAGATTACCATTATGTACCATGAAATGACTAAACAAACTCGAATAATATGAAGAGTATAAGGACAACAATTTCCAGACAGTTGCTTTCCTATGTTTGGACACAAGGAAAAGATCAAGCAAGGAATATTTTAGAGTCATACTATCTACCCATTTATTTTCCCAAAAAATAGTTTTCTCCCTATTTTGAATCATAATCTAGAAAAGGCATTGACAATTGGAAAAAAGATCCTAAGTTCTTACCGAAGTGGTGAACCCCGACATGAAGAGACATTAAGAAGGAGTCCCAGCTGAAATCTAGAGTAATAGAGGGCTTTAATGAGTTCCAGCCATTTTGATTTAGAATAATCAAATAGCAATTATCACAAAAGCTTACACTTTAACGCCAAGTTGAAGTTTCTAATATTAATAATTCCCCACCAGTTTTGCTCCTTGTCTCGGCAAATATTTTCCCATCTAACTAAATGATAACAGGAATTGCCATAAGAACTTACATCTAAGCCTATCAATTTCTTTTTCTGCTCAAACAGGGAGATGGAGAACAGAAAGATAATAAGTGGAAATAGTAGATAATACAAAGTTGACCAAAGTTAGTCTACCACACAAGGATAGATACCTAGATTCCAAGATGATAATTAACCACAATTTTATCCAGGGGACCAATCACTATAAGATTCTTTCCTAAAATGTAGTGGGAGGCCAAGATATTTAATGGACAAGGTCAAACTTTTACACACCAAGATGTCACATCCCCATGAAATAAGCTTATTATGCACTCCAATACCTGTAAGGGAGGACTTATGGAAATTAATTTTCAGGCCAGCACATGCCTCAAAACAGCATAGGATTCTTTTAACATTAATCAAGTGTTTCACTGATAATAATAGAAACAAAATGGTGTCGTCAGCATATTGCATATTTACCACATTGCATTAGGGAACATAATTCCAGATATGAAATTATTTTGAAATCCAAAGGCAAGCATTCTATTAAAACTAGCCACTGTGAATAAGAGTAGAGAAAATGGATGTAACACCCGTAAAATTCATTTTTGTAATTATTTACATTTTATGAATTTTATTCCTGGACGAGTGTTACTGTTCTGAGGCCTGTAGTGTGGTTTTGTGCTGTTGGGCTTAGGCCTCGTGAGTCGGCTTCAATTTACGTGTCCTTGTGCGTGGTTTGACACTATGCTTTGTGGCACTGTGCTTGTGGGGCCTAAGTGTGGGTCCGTGTGGGGCCCATGTGTGGGGTCCGTGTGGGGCCCGCTTTTGTGGGCCGGTGGTTGAGGCTTGCAGTTGGCCTCGTGGTTGTGGTGGGTGGTTGGGTGCGTGCTGTGGCTGACGAGGCTGGTTGTTGACGGAGTGTTGGTGTGCGCGTGGCTGACTACTTGCATGCACGCGGCCACCTACTCTTTCTGCGTAGTTTTTAAGTTGGAGGCCTCTGCCATGCACAACCCAAGCCTCCTTCTCTTTCCCCGTGCATTCTCTTTGTCCCGAGCACACATCCTTCTTCTCCTTCCTCCACTCATTCTCTCTCCCTCCACTCACTTCCCCTTTCCCCCGTCTCTCTCTTTTCTCTCTTCCTCTCTTGCTTCCCCCTGTTTTCTCCTCCCCTGCAACCTCCTCTCTGTTTGGTGTGCTCGAGGGCCGACGACGGTGCTGCGGCTCGTGGTGGTGTGTGGAGCTCGAGCGGGGCGCACCTGAGGCCGTGGTTGCGCCAAAGCTCGCCGGAGTTGGCCGAAGATCGCTGGAACTCGTTTTGAGGTATGCACCTCCACCTCATGTAATAGAGAGCATGAAATTAGTAGAAAATGCTAGGATTGTATAGAATCTAGGAAAATTTACATTCTTAGAATTTATTGTGATTTATGAGAATTTATAGCGAATTTATCAGCATTTATGATGGTTGGTGCGTTTAGGGTCATTTTGACCCTTCTGCCTTTGTAATTTTATATCTTAATGCATGGTGAATGGATTTTGGTTTTGTTTGTTGGGTTTTGGAGTAGACTCTAGGGTCTACACCTTCAATTTTATGCAAGATTTTTGGTGCTCGTTTAGGGGGTCCGATTGGAGGTCTCAGTTGGGGCGATTCTGGACGATAGGGTTTGAGTCCTTTTCTGGTTTCGTAGAATTTGACATACCGAAATGGAAACGGCATACCGAATCAGTGGATTTCGGTATACCGATTTTGTTCGGCATACCATTTTTCTATTAGTTTAGGTCCTCTAGTCGAAATTCGGTCGTCCGATTTTGGACGGTATACCGAATTTGGCCTGAGTGTTGACCGTTGACCAGATCGGCCTACCTAACGAGGGGTTTTCGGCATATCAAACCTATTTTCGGCATGCCGAATCTGGGCCCAATTATGCTTATAAAATGTGTTTTCCAAGGGCTTTCTGGATTGCCGTGTTTTGTCCCATTGAGATGGGATTGTAGGCCATCAGCGGTGGTCCCCTGGGACACCTGACGTGTCGCTTTGCCGAGGTTTTGGAAGAATTTTCAAAGGATATGAAAATGGTTTGGAAAATGGATTTCAAGGAAATAGTTGGCCCGTTTTGGAAAATATTTTCCTAGTTTTCTGTGTGCGGATCGAGATAGTGTGGGACCGTGTCGTCGAGACAAGGGAATGTGACGACATTCTCGGGTGGTCAGGCGCGACTCCCTGGTTGAGGTTGGGGGTCGAGATACCTGAGGCTGAGAGGCGTCGGGTCCTAGAGGTATGAGACTTTTTGACTGTCGTCTCGAGGCTAGGGTTGTGGTCCACAGGTTGAGGTCTCTTGTGGCATGACGGGGAGGTATGATACTCCTGCTGTCGCTATGAGCATTGAGGCTCAGGTGTTGTCGGGTGTAGAGGTATGATACTCCCTCCTGAGCACCGTGTGTGGAGGACGCCATGAGGAGGCGTACCCTGTGGTTGCCAGTGCAGGTGGGACACGTGCCCTGTAGCTGGTAGCGTCCTGAGACACAGGACAGCCTTCCTAGGGAGGGGTTGGCTTTTGAGGGTTCTCTTGAGGAAAGGGAATCGCGGGACGGTGAATGCTACTACACAGGGTGGTCGTCACCGTGGCAGTGCAAAACGCTGTGGTCGCTCCTCAACGAACTACGTGTGGCCAGAGTTTGGTTGCCTGGTGTCGGGTTTCCAGACTCACTGTGTGTGGTTTTGGCCATTGTGGGCCTTTGCTTGTGGCTTTGGGCTAGTAGAGCCCCGGTTGAGGTTTTGACCGGTGTGGACCTGGTTTATGAGGTTTTGAGAAATGGTTTGCGAAATGAATTTAAAAGGAAAATCGATTATAGTTTTGTTTTCCACGGTTTTCGTAGGGTGCGTACTGGGTGACTTTTGTCACTCATACGTTTTTCCTCATGTTTTGGTTTGTAGGTGCAAGCATACAGACGTTTAACGTAGTGCATATAGTCTGAAGTCTCCTAGCCGCATACACAGGTTCGTGGTAGTTAGATATTAACTGTTCGACTTTAATTTTCCCGTAATTTAATTTATTTAAATTATTGTGGAAAATTTAGGGCATGACAGTTTCTAGTATCAGAGCTCCAGGTTCACTAGGTTGCATTACACCTAAGGTGTCTGGTCTAGATACTCCATAGGTTTTGCATGCATGGTAGAGTCTGCACCTGATTTCTCAGCATGATTTTCTAATTGTTGCTTTGTCTGTGGTGCAGGTACTTTGCTTTTCTCCGGCATGACGACTCCTCGTGGTCGTAAGGGCAAGGCCCCTGTCGAGGAGACCGAGTCTCGAGAAGACGTAGGTGGATGGAAGGCAGTTCGTATGGAACTGAGGAGTTTGGCACACGAGATCTCTCATGCGTTCCACAAGGATAGTGCCAGTGAGCCGTCGGGTGACCCGTGGCTGAACCAGTTCACGAAGCTTCGTCCGCTGTCGTTTAAGGGCAAGGTCAGTGCTAAGGAGAGCGAGGCCTGGCTGGAGAAGGTGGTGAAGATGCTGGAGAGTATGACGTGCCCAGAGGAGCATTGGGTGCGGCTGGTGACCTACCTGCTAGATGGTGAGGCAGATAGGTGGTGGAAGTCTGTGAGGCGGTTGAAGTTCCCGGACTTAGTCACTGTTAGCATCCAGTGGAATGGTTTCAAGGTGGCCTTCTATGACAAGTATTTTCCCGCTCAACTTCGCCGAGATTTCTGGAGTCTGGAGCAGGGCACGATGTCGGTGCTCGAGTATGAGACTGAGTTTGCCCGGTTGGAACGCTTTGCTCCTGCCTATGAGTCTGAGGAGGAGCAGGCGTAGAGATTTCTGGACGGCTTGAACCTTGGGCTACAGGTGAAGGTGATGGGCTGTAGGTGCCACACTGTGGAGGACATGGTTGGGATGGCTTACCGCTTCGAGGTGGAGTGTCAGAAGTTCTTGGAGAGTCATCCCAAGGGGAAGGGTAAGTCTTCTTTTACCTCCCGGTTCTCTTTCTCTGATCCTCCAAGTGCCAATAATTTAGGTAACCCTAAGAAGAAGCAAAAGGCGAGGTCCAGTGTTTCCTCTGCGGACCGATGGAGTTTTGCTGGGGGTAGGGGAGCTGGCTTCAATCAGACAGGGTCTAGTGCTCCTAGTGGGAACCAATGCTTCAATTGTGGTCAAGTGGGCCACATCGCTGCATATTGTCCTCAACCTAGGCGGACCTCAACTCCTGTGGTGTGCTATAATTGTAGGAAGGCTGGACACGTTCAGAGATCTTGTCCAGAACCGCTTAAAAAGGCAGGAAGCGCACCACAACAGCCGACTAGGGGACGGGTGTTCACTATCGCAGCTCCAGGCGCTGGGTCTTCGGGAGATGTGGTTGAGGGTAAGGATGAATAGTTGGTTTTGTAATCCTCCGAGATATGTTGTAATCTCCATGTAATCTGCACATCTACCTGATTGAATGGAAGTGTGGTGTTGTTTTGTTTGGCCATCAGGTTCTTTTATTGTGGCTGGCCGGATGGCCAAAGTGTTGTTTGACTCAAGGAGGTTTATCGGGGATTTCTCCTCCATAGCCACACCTTTGACAGAGGTGACCAGGAAGGGAGTTCCTTTTTGCTGGGACCAGAATTGTGAGGCGAGTTTCCAAGAGCTAAAGTCTCGTTTGGTTTCTGCCCCTGTGTTGACTCTGCCTTCTGGAAGTGGTGGCTTCACTGTGTATAGTGATGCCAGCGACGTTGGGTTAGGGTGTATTCTGATGCAGCATGGTAATGTTATTGCATATGCTTCGCGCCAGCTGAAGGATCATGAGAAGAACTACCCGACCCACGATTTAGAGATGGCTGCTGTAGTATTCGCTCTCAAGCTGTGGCGACACTATCTCTATGGGGATCAGTTTGAGGTCTTCACTGATCATCAGAGCTTGAAGTATATCTTCACATAGAGGGACCTCAATCTGAGGCAGCACCGTTGGGTGGAGTATTTGAAGGACTATGATTTCAGCCTGTCCTACCATCCTGGCAAGGCCAACGTGGTCGTCGATGCCTTGAGTCGGTGCACGCACGTGATGGCGAACCTGATGGTCAAGGAGTGGACCATGTTGGAGGATCTGGTGAGCTGCAGGCCGAAGCGGCAAACTCAGGGAACGGTTGGTGCCTGGGTGGCCAACTTGTTTGTTCGCCCTAAGCTGTTAGAGTTTATTGTTGCCTGTCAACAGTTGGATCCGTTTGTTCAGGCTGTGTTGGAGAAGCTTGAGGCTGGTGGAGAGGCTCATTTCTCTATTGGGGAATATGGAGAGTTGAGGTATGACATGCGTCTGTATGTGCCCCAGCATGAGGAGGCCAAGAAGAGGTTGTTGGATGAAATGCATCGGTCTATGTACACTATTCACCATGGTAGTACGAAGATATACCGAAACCTGAAGCGGAACTTTTGGTGGCCTGGCATGAAGAGAGATGTTGCTGACCATGTGGCGAAGTGTACTACCTACTAGTTGGTCAAGGCAAAGCACTAGAGACCTGGAGGGACCCTGCAGCCATTGGATATCCCTGTGTGGAAGTGGGAGCACATCTCGATAGACTTCATTACTGGTTTACTGCGGACTCAGTGGAAGAACGACACCGTGTGGGTGATCGTGGATCGACTAAGCAAGTCTGCTCACTTCCTTGTCATTCGGGTGAAGCTTCTGATGCACCGCTTGGCGGAGTTGTATGTCTCCGAGGTGGTGAGGCTGCACGGTGTTCCGGTGTCCATTGTGTCGGACAAAGACATGAGGTTCACCTCGAGGTTCTAGAGAACTCTGCAGGAGGCCTTTGGCACTGTCCTCAACTATAGCACGGCATTTCATCCTCAGTCGGATGGTCAGACAGAGAGTACTATCCAGACGTTGGAAGATATGCTTAGAGCATGTGCCTTAGACTTTCAAGGGAGTTGGGAGGACCATTTGCCATTGATTGAGTTCGCCTACAACAATAGCTATCACTCGAGCATCGGGATGGCGCTGTATGAAGCTTTGTACGGTAGGCCATGCAGATCACCGGTTTGCTGGAGCGAGGTGGGCGAGCGTCAGTTGATTGGTCCTGAGCTTGTGTAGTTGTATGTAGACAAGGTGGATTTGATCTGGAGCATATTGTTGGCTGCACAAAGTCAACAGAAGAGCTATGCTGATAGGAGGCGGAGACCGCTAGAGTTTCTAGAGGGAGATTGTGTTCCTGAAGGTGTCGTCGACCAAAGGTGTCATGCGGTTCGGGAAGCGTGGCAAGCTGAGTCCTCGCTATATTGGCCCGTACCAGATCACCCAGAGGATTGGTGAGGTTGCCTATCGGTTGGATCTACGACCAGAGATGTCGTCTGTGCATGACGTGTTCTATGTCTCCATGCTAAGGAAGTGCCTGGTTGACGTTTCTCATGTGATCCCAGTTCAGCCAAAAGGGCTCCAGGAAGATCTGTCCTTTGTGGAGGATGTCGTCGAGATTGTTGACCGCAAGGAGCAGGTGCTGCAGAACAAGGTGATTCCGTTGGTTTTGGTGCGGTGGCGGCATCATGGAGCCAAGGAGGCCACGTGGGAACGTGAGGAAGCCATCCGAGCCCAGTACTCGTATCTTTTCACCTAGTGATTTTGAGGGCGAAATCTTCTTTTAAGGGGGTTAGGATGCAACACCCGTAAAATTCATTTTTGTAATTATTTACATTTTATGAATTTTATTCCTAGACGGGTGTTACTGTTCTGAGGCCCATTGTGTGGTTTTGTGCTTTTTGGGCTTGGGCCTCGTGGGTGGGCTTCAATTTGCGTGTCCTTGTGCGTGGTTTGGCACTGTGCTTGTGGGGCCCGAGTGTATGTTCGTGTGGGGCCCAAGTGTGGGGTCCGCGTGGGGCCCGCATTTGTGGGCCGGTGGTTGAGGCTTGCAGTTGGCCTCGTGGTTGTGGTGGGTGGTTGGGTGCATGTTATGGCTGACGAGGCTGGTTGTTGAGGGAGTGTTGGTGTGCGCGTGGCTGACTGCTTGCATGCACGCGGCCACCTACTCCTTCTGCGTAGTTTTTAAGCTAGAGGCCTCTGCCATGCACAACCCTAGCCTCCTTCTCTTTCCCCGCACATTCTCTCCGTCGAGCACACATCCTTCTTCTCCTTCCTCCATTCATTCTCTCTCCCTCTATTCACTTCCCCTCTCCCCCGTCTCTCTCTTTTCTCTCTTCCTCTCTTGCTTCCCCCCTGTTTTCTCCTCCCCTGCGACCTCCTCTCTGTTTGGTGTGCTCGAGGGCCGACGGCTTGTGGTGGTGTGTGGAGCTCGAGTGGGGCGCACTCGAGGTCGTGGTTGCGCCGGAGCTCGCCGAAGTCGGTTGGAGATCACTGGAACTCGTTTTGAGGTACGCATCTCCACCTCATGTAATAGAGAGCATGAAATTGGTAGAAAATGCTAGGATTGCATGGAATCTAGGTAAATTTACATTCCTAGAATTTTTTGTGATTTTATGAGAATTTATAGTGAATTTATTGGCATTTATGAGGGTTGATGTGTTTTGGGTCCTTTTGTCCCTTCTACCTTTGTGATTTTATATCTTGATGCATGGTGAATGGATTTTGGTTTTGTTTGTTGGGTTTTGGAGTAGACTCGAGGGTCTACACCATATATTTTATGCAAGATTTTTGGTGCTTGTTTAGGGGGTCCGATTGGAGGTCCCAGTTGAGGCAATCCCCGACGATAAGGTTTGGGTCGTTTTCTGGTTTCGCAGAATTCGACATACCGAAATGGAAACGGCATACCGAATCAATGGAATTCGGTATACCGATTCTGTTCGACATACTGTTTTTCTATCAGTTTAGGTCCTCTGGTCGAAATTCGGTCGTCCGATTGTGAACGCTATACCGAATTTGGCCTGAGTGTTAACCATTGACCTGATTCGGTCGACCAATCCAGATCGGCCAACGAACGAGGGTCATGCCGAATCTGAGCCCAATTATGCTTATAAAATGTGTTTTCCGAGGACTTTCTGGATTACCGTTTTTTGTTCTATTGAGATGGGATTGTGGGTCGTCAGCGGTGGTCCCCTAGGACACCTGACGCATCGCTTTGCCAAGGTTTTTGAAAAAATTTCAAATTTCAAGGAAATAGTTGGCCTGCTTTGGAAAATGTTTTCCTAGTTTTCTTTGTGTTGGCCGAGACAGTGTAGGACCGTGTCGTCGGGACCAGGGAATGTGACGACATTCTCGGGTAGTCGGGCGCGACTCCCTGGTTGAGGTCGGGGGTCGAGATACCTGAGGCTGAGGGGCGTCGGGTCTTGGAGGTATGAGACTCCTTGACTGTCGTCTCGATGCTAGGGTTGTGGTCCGCGGGTTGAGGTCTCTTGTGACATGACAAGGAGGTATGATACTCCTACTGTCGCTGTGAGTATTGAGGCTCGGGTGTTGTTGGGTGTAGAGGTATGATACTCCTTCCTGAGCACCGTGTGTAGAAGACGCCGTAAGGAGGCATACCCTATGGTGGCCAGTGCGGGTGGGACACGTGCCCCGTAGCTGGTAGCATCTTGAGAGACAGAACAGCCTTCCCAGAGAGGGGTTGGCTTTTTAGGGTTCTCCTGAGGAATGGGAATCGCGAAACGGTGAACTCTCCTGCACAGGGTGGCCATCACCGTGGCAGTACAGAACGTTGTGGTCGCTCCTTAGTGGAGTGCGTGTGGCCAGAGTTTGGTTGCCTGGCGTCGGGCTTTCCGACTCACTATGTGTGGTTTTGGCCATTGAGGGCCTTTACTTGTAGCTTTAGGCTAGTAGAGCCTCTGTTGAGGTTTGGCCGGTGTGGGCTTAGTTTATGAGGTTTTGAGAAATGGTTTGCGAAATAAATTTAAAAGTAAAATCGATTATAGTTTTGTTTTCCGCGGTTTTCGTGGGATGCGTACTAGGTGACTTTTGTTACTCATACGTTTTTCCTCGTGTTTTGCTTTGTAGGTGCAGGCATACAGATGTTTAGCGTAGTGCATATAGTCTAGAGTCTCCTAACCGCACACATAAGTTCCTGGTAGTTAGATATTTACTGTTCGGCTTTAATTTTTCCGTAATTTAATTTGTTTAAATTATTGTGGAAATTTGGAGCATGACAGTGGATCACCTTGCCTAAGTCCATTATTGGCACCAAAAAATCCCTTTGACGACCCATTGATTAATATAGGGTATCTAAACGAAGAACTACACATCTAGCTTCATGAAATCTACTTCTCACCATAACCTATGCCCCTTAGTGTGTCTAGTAGAAATTCCCAATTGACGTTATCAAAGGTTTTTTTAAAATCTAGTTTAAGAATAAATCCCGAAGAATGTGATTGATGCATATAGTGAATTATTTCTTGGACAACTAGAAAACAATCACTGATACTTCTTCCTAGACGAAAGGCACATTGATTTCCATCTAAAATATGGTTCAGTATCGAGTTGATCCTATTAGCTAAGCATTTAGAGATGACTTTATAACTACTATTTAAAAGACTGATGGCCTAAAGTCCTGAATGCATTGAGTTCCTTTCTTCTTGGGAATGAGAGTAATAAAGGTCTGATTTATTCACTGAAGAGTACCACTCACCCGAGATTCAAATAAATGATTAAACATACTAAATATATCCATTTTGATATCTTCCCAAAAGTTCTGGTAGAAACACAATGAAAAGCCATCAAGGCCTGGTGATTTATCACCTGGAAGTGAAAAGGCACTACATCTGATTTCTTCCATGGTAAAGCACCTTTCCAAAATGTCAAGGTCAGGAATTTTAGAAGGAAATAGGAGATCCCAGTTAAGGTCACCCGAATAGCCCTTAGGTTTGTTAAATAAGGCTACAAAGTGTTGTTCAATTTCATTGCAGATCAGTTGAGGGTGATCCACAAATACTCCATTAATATTAAGCGAGGATATAATATTGATTCTTGTTCTACCTTTGACTATCTTATAAAAGGAGGTTGTATTTAAATCACCCTCATGGAGTCATTGTACTCTAGATCTCTGCTTCTAATATATTTCCTATTCTAAGAGCAAGTTGTAATGCTCCTTCCTGAGCTCACACTTGCAAGTCTACATATCTGACTGAATAATGAAGGATTCAGCCAAAGTATCAATATATTGAATCATCAATTCAGTCATCAACATCCTGGCCCAACGCCCCTCTCTAATAGGAATAATCCAATTTTTAAGTTTTGCTTTTATTGCTTTAATTTTCCAGGCAAGCTTCTCAATAGGACCACTTTTTGGACTAGGGCATTTCCAAAATTCTTTAACCATCTCTTGAAATCCATCCATCACTAACCAAGATTTATAGAATTTAAAGGGGAATGAGCCCCAAATTGGCGGAACAGTGTCCATGCAGATTGGTGTATGATCAGAAGTTACAGAGGCCTTCCCAGAACAAATAGAATTGAAGTATTTGGATACCCAACCTGGAGTAATTGAAAAATCTATCTAGTTTGACCATAACAGGATTACTTTGGAAATTAAACCATGTGTACATACAGTTATTAGGTGAGAAATCCACCAAGTTTGCTTACTCAATGAAATTATTGAACAATGACATCATGGAGGTCATTGTTGGCTTATTAGAATGTTCATAGGAAAATCTGGTTAAGTTAAAATCACCTCCTATTACCCAGTTAGGTCCCATTGTCGCTTGTAAGTTACCTAGCTCATCTAAGAACTCAACCTTCATAGAGGGAGAGCAAGGCCCATAAACACCTGTGAGCCACAATTCAAATGCATTGAGATGACTCTTGAATTTTACTGAAAGACAAAAAATTACCGTTACAGAATTGATTTTTTGAACAAGTTGAGAATTTCATCCTATTAGAATGCCACCCGAAGTTTCTTGAGATGGTAAGTAGTCCCAACTATCTAACCGACCATCCCCAATGACACGAAGAGTTGATGGAGAGAAACATTCTTAGTTTTACAAATAATTATAACATCACTCTTATATGTTTGAACATGATTCCTAACTGCCTACCATTTACCACTACTCCTAATGCCTCTAATGTTCAAAAAGTAATAATCATTAAAACAATTTTATGAAGATAGCCGAAGAGCAGACATGCCCTTCACATAGCTAAAATTCTCGTCTAGGTTTACCAAAGGTAACCCCTGGAGACCTCTTATTGAGTCTAGAAAAGTCTTGGTTTCCAAGTTCATAGCCAAAGAAATACCTATTTTAGCATAAAAACCTTTAAATTCCTCATAGTAGTTCCACAAAAAAAAATATTACTAGCAAAATTAGAGTTATTAGAAACCACAGTGGGAGAGGAAGTAACAAAAGAACTCAGGCTATCATATGAAGAAAAGCAAGGACTACAAAAATTGCGAGATTTAATAAAAAAATTCTGAATGGGTACATCAGTAGTACTTGGAATGGTAGTCTGCGATGAAGCCAAATGGGGGGCTGACTCGTAAACCATAACTCCAAGCTCATCATCATCCAGGCTGTCAATCACAACCAAAACCTTCTTTAATTTGGCCTTATTTAACTTACAAGCTTTAATCTCCAAGGCCATGAACTTGGAAGTGGTGTCATTGATAAAAAGGTCAGTGCTCTCGACTTGATTGAGGATCGAATGAGGTATATATCCTAAAACCTCAGTAGGGCACACAAATTCCATAGGATTAGTAGAATTAAGAGGTTGTAGAGATGTATCTAATGTGTTAGCCAATCCCTAAAAAGGAGAATTACCCTCCATCAAAGGAAGAGAAGGAAAGTAGGGTGTACTAGTCACAACTTAAGAGATAGGATTAGACAGAATACCAGCCGCAATTGGAGCAAAAAGTGACTAAGGAACTTGCTTCGGAATACTAGAAGTATTAGATTGCTCTGCTACTGAATGTGTCCAAACGTTCTTCCTAGATGTTGGTATTTTGGTAGATTTACTAGCCTTCCAACTTTTGTTATTGTTTAAGAATTTAGAAACAAACTTATAAGGGCCCTTTTGAGCTGAAGGGCCCGAAGAAACAAGAGAAGGTGATGCGATCCACGAAGACGATGGCGCACAAATGTCCGAACTCCGCCTAAACTTAATAGGATAGGCATTCTTGGCAAAAGCAAAAAAATTTACTTTAGGAATTTCTTTACCAATAAGAACCCTAACACAGACTGTAGCAAAACTAAGGAACATTGCACGGTCAAGGGAGAGATTGAATTCCAAAAGATCAGCAAAATCTAAAACCATTTTCTAAAATAAGTTAACATTCCAAAGGTAGTGAGGGATACCCTCAAGTTGTATCCAATGCCCTTCCTGATGCAGTGTGAGAACTGCATTAGAATGCACTGACCAAGGCACAAAGGAAGCAAAGATAAAGACCAAAGAAGACCCATAAGTGTTAAGTGCAACATCCGTAGCAGTCGAAGAGGGGAACTTAAGGAGAAACTTCCTAGGTGAAAAGTCATACACCTCCCACTCAAAAGTATTAGGCCAGTGGGAGGAAAGATGAGACTCCAAACCATCTTTAATAAGGTGAGGGGAATGGGAGGTAATAGTGGCACAGAATGAGTAAAACTAAAGTTGGTCTCAAACTTCATGAAAAGGGGGAAGAATGATGGGACAATGAGGAGAGAACCTTGCCATATGGCTATTACGAATGTTATAACAAGAAAGGAATTTACATAATGCAACAAAGTAGTTAGGTGAGCCGCACTTATAACAAGCACCCTTAAAATTACAGTGTTTCTTAGTGTATCCATGCAACCCACACTTAAAGCACCTACCTGTTCTACCACAATAGAGAATGAGTGGAGATTTAGTCTTCTTCCTCGTCACCAAGTTCCAGCCTATTCCAGGAGAAGGAGGTGGATCTCTAAGTAACTCCTACTGAGTCAAGGAGACCAAATTTACCCTATTTTGACAATAATGCAAGGGGGAAGCCAAGGGCAAGAATCGAGAACCAAAGCAGGTTAATGAGGGAGAAGACAAAATATCTAGGAGAGGTAGTATGGATTTGGAGAGTCTGGGATTGCATTTGTCAGAAGATCCTTGACTAACAAGTTTATTAAATGGAATAGAGCATGCATTTCCATTCTTTTGAAAAAATCGACAGTGAACAAAAGCTTAGTTACGCAACCTATCTTCCGCAATAAATTTCACAGAGTACGGGAAAGATAGCAAATCGCCATAGACAATGATGCTGATAGCCATTTCCCCATCATCATTGATATGTGCAATTAAACTATCCTTCATGATAGAACCATCATCTTCTAAAGAATTATAATGATAATAAGAATTCTTGGAAGACAAAACTCCTGTCTCGAAATCTCACGAAAGAAGCTGAAAAGACGAATAGTGCCAAATGTCAGACAAAATAGTTGCGGATGAATCGACACCCGTCTCCCAACATGTTAACTAACAACTCACCATGCACATTTTACGAGGCAGGAAAATCCCACCTTCCAAGGAACGACCAACCTCGCTATAGTCCGGTCGATGAATGGTTGGTGACCACCCATCCGGCGACACAGTTAGGGAACCATCGCGGCAAGGGTCGAAATTGCTATAAGGAACCCCAATAAAGAGGGAGAAACCCCAGAAACACCAAAATCTCCTAAAGAATCAAACATAAAACACTATGGAGATCATGATCTAAGATAGAAAAATGCAATGAAACAGATCCACCATCCGATGACCACTAAGAGATGGCATTATCCCCATCGTCCACTAGATATTCTCTAATCGAAGTAGAGGACAAAATAGATTGAGCATCTTCTGATTCAACCAAATCAAACTCAAATAACAAAGACCGACCATAAGTAAGATTATCACATTGAGATTTCGATCGACCAGAAGGCCGTCGAGGGGGTAATGGCCGGCCAAGAGAAGCATCTTGGAAAGGTGAGCCAAGTAGGTAAGGACAACTAAAAGAAGGGGTAAAATCTAAGTGCTCAAACGTACTACCACATCTCTACCACTCCAGAACCAAGGTATTTGATTCGACAAGATGAGAGCCCCCATGATCTCCTAGAGAATCACAGGAATTTACAGGGGCCCCTCAATCAGAACAAACTTAACTTGATCCGACTTGTTTGATATCAAGGAAGGAAAAGAGGAGCTCCCAGAGTGAAAAATAACTGACGAAAAAATTAAGAAAGATGGATCTACCTTTCTTTGAAATACTTGGATCAATTCTAATGGCCCTCGCTTTTGCTTCCTCACATGAAGCCGACGAAGCCAAAATGGCGTATGAGGCCTCATGAGGAAAAAACTAGAAGTTTGTTGCACATGCATCAACAACCTATATATACATGCATGACATCTTCCAAATTATCACCAATCTGAAAAAATCGAAACATCCAATACTAATGCAACATCCTCCATTAGCCCAAGAAGCTCAATTCAAAAGGATGGCCATGGCATTGTTCTTAGTTGGATTCTCTCAAGAGATATATTGTTGTTCCAAAGGTTCCTCTTCTAGAACTCATTACAACAAAATTATATCCCAAAAGATTTGAACATTTATTTCTGTAAACTTTTACATGGAACAATCACAACATAATACCATATTACCATCTATAATTGTTCTTATCGAAGAGAGAATTGAGCGAACAAAGCAATCAAAGTGAAGAAAATTCACTAAATTAACATGAATTACATAAGTTAGAAATCTAAATCTAAGAGTTCAGGGTTAAATTTTGCTCTCAAATATCCCATGATGGGACTTCCTATTTTCACCTCTTTGTCCAAAGATGATGACAAAACAAAGCATGAAGGATTCTATGTTTGATAATGATTCTGACACCTAGATTATGTTAGGAATCATTTTGTAATCAGAATTTGTACCAAACGAGAAAATAAAGTCAACTTCACCATAAACGATGTTACAACATATACTATACAAATTTAATAAAAGTAAAAAACCAAGGCGAATGTCACAACCTAAGGTTAAATCTAAAGATGTAAATTGGATTAAGCTAGTACGTAAATTCTATAGCCTGGACCTGGTCAAGCTAGGTTGGTTTTTCAAACTCTCCTGTTCGACATGGCCTAGGCCCCACTGCAAGGCCAGACTAGTCCTTCAGGTCGGTCCAATAACTATTATATTTTTCTTCCATTAATTGAATAATATTTACAAAACATGAGACATGTCTATATTATTGAAAAACGTTTATAATATTAAATAAATTAACTAAAACTAGAGAACTAATAGGATAATATGACCCGATAATTATTGAGTTACATAATAAAATGGTTGTAAAAATTTATGAATTATGTTAGAATTATTCTAATATTCATCATTTAAAAAATAATTAGATTTTGCATTATAATATCCTATAATTATGTTACTATAAGGTAAACATGAACTTAACATATTATATGTTAAGTTCCATCTATGTTGAACATTTAACTTAAATTTTTTATATTTAAAACCATTTTCTGCACATAGATATCTAACTTCTTGAAATCTTTTCGGTAAGCTTTGAATAAATAAAATAGCTGATCTTATTTTCTATACAAGATCTCATGCAATCTATAGATTCTTATACAATTAAATTTAAAATATAACAACAACACCTATAATGTAATAAATCACCATTTAATACCAATTTTAAATTTCTTTTTAATATATCTATTGCACCATTATTATTAGAAGCATTATCAAAAGATATTGTATTAATTTTATTATATATTTTAAATTCTTTAGTAATATTATCTATAATATTTGCTATAGTTTTACCAATATATGAATGTTCAAAAACTCTAAAAGTAATTATTCTTTTTTGTAAATTTCATTTTATGTCTATCCGATGTATAGTTAAACATAAGTAATGAAATTTATTAAAACTAGTCTAAATATTACAAGTTAATGATATTTTACATAATAAACTAAGAACAATCCAATTAAAAATTCTTTATCTTTTTTAAATATTTTATAAATTATATTTTTAGTGATGTTCTTAGAATGACCTTTATATTGTAGGTTCAAATAATTTTGTACAAAAGTTTTTAATTTGTTATTTTCAAAAAATGTAAATGATTGTACATCTTATATTATAAATTTTGTTATACCTTTTTTAACTTCTTTTGCATTATATTTCCAATTTACTATTCCACCAGAACCTATATTCAATATAGATTATCTTAAATCAGTGATATTATCTTTATTTTGCACAGCTATACATTTTTAAGATACCTAATTATATAACCTACACCCTCATGCTTAGAACAAGTATATCCAATATTATAATTGTTGCAATAATACTATTTTCATCAATAGGATGTAAGGTTACATGTTCCAAAATCCATGAACTCTGTTTCTTAGATTTGTTTTGTACATATAGATTGTGTTTATGGCTTTGGGTAAATTTGACTCTTCAGTTGGAATGTATTCTTGATTTGAAACATTTTCATTTGGATATGTTATTATCGTTTATAAAAAAATGTTAATAAAAAAAATATTGACCTCAAAAAATTCAAAATCCAAAAATAAAGAGATTAGAAGTAAAAAAAATTAAAGAGATTAAAAGTAAAGAAATTTTATTATTGTTGATAAAAGTTGAAGAGTCGGAGTCCAAAGACAAATTTTTGGAGAATCCCAGCAATGCTGCAATGAAGTTCAGAGCCAAACCAAACTTAAATTCTTTACTTAGAAAATTTGAAGAAGTTTGAGAGAATGACAGTGTTATAAACTTATATTAGATAATAGAGCAATAAGTAGAAAAATGTGTGAAAAAATAAGAAATAAGATGAAATATTTACACGAAAAATGAAAGAAGAAGAAACAAAAAAAAATGTCAAAAAAAAAAAAAAAAAAAAAACATTGCGTGAACATTGACTCAACATTCACCCACACCCACTAACCAACCGTCGGCCTATATTTTTTCATGGGCAACCCAACCCGACCTACACCTCTAGTTAAACAATTTAAAGGCTAAACTCACAACATCTAACTTTTAGGTCCTGTTTAAATGCAAGGTAGATTGCATGGAGGTTTCCAACGATCCAATTCTCAAGAATGTCAAAACCAAAATCAAGACCTACGGTGAACGAATTTCATTGTGCATGAGCTCAGAGATTCTCAGAGAATATATAGCGTTTGAACGAGATTTAGTATAGAATATTCCCATCCAAACGCAACCTTAGAATTCCAACTCTAATTTTCCAATTTGGTTATAGGACAACATCTACTAGCCAAGCGAACATTTGAAAGAAACATCAAACCATTAACAAAAGAAGCAAAACAAAAAGACAACAGCTCCAGTCGAAGAGGTTTACATTAAAGCAACAACGAGCATGTGCATAAGATGCTTACATTATTATTTTGGAAGCTCAAATGACCAGGGAGCTAAACCTCACCTTAACCGTCTGCACTTTCCAAGACTTCAAACCAGGAAGAGGCTCATGACCTCTCGACCTTATTTACTTGTTCGGTAAAACTACCAGCAAC
The DNA here is from genome assembly GCA_024699735.1 of Posidonia australis. Lineage (NCBI taxonomy): Eukaryota > Viridiplantae > Streptophyta > Magnoliopsida > Alismatales > Posidoniaceae > Posidonia > Posidonia australis. Next base: position 61,152 of record JAMKQA010001402.1, read on the forward strand.
CAAATGGAAAGGAAATCTAGGCGTTAGCAGGTTTCTGGATCACAAAGGACATGCACTGGCACTGGCGTTTGTTGTCAAAGGCAAGGAGCCGGATGTAAGCATTCGGGTACATCTTCTTGCATTCATCCACCTCGCGGAGGACCTGGGAGGAATCTGAACATCCAAACATGGGAAGCTTCCATAGTGTCCAGTACCTTCCATCATAATAGCCCGGCATCCGGCTGTTACTTCTATGGACGTGCCCCACCTTCAGCAAGACACGGAACATAGTATTGAAGAAGTGAGCAGAAGCCAGTAAATTCCTGAACTCCATAAAGCAAAGTGATAACCAGAACACTAAGAGCCGTTTTCAACAATGCTAAAGGTGATGTAAATTAGAAACTTGATGAAATTAAGGTTGGCAACTAACATCAGAAATTTATTAAGTGATTTGGATCTGTACAAGTAGTTTTTCAAGCCAATCCCAAATTGATAAGTATCCCAATAAACATCACAAAAAGGGGTCGACCTCATTCAAGTAGGAGCAGAGAATCTATGAAACGAGACACTGGTTATAACTAACATATGAGGCCAAAGTACACAGTTGTAAGATGAAAGCTTAAACCAATCTAAATCATCTTCTCCCAAAAGGCTCCAAATCAAGTCTTGTAGTTAGCGACCTGGTGATCTTGATTTACATACCTCAACCCATGAGTCTGTGCTGTCCACTAATATTTTTATAGATCTGAGTACAGCTGAAGAACCCTAAAAATATGTAATTTTCAAGGCTGTAAGAACTGAGAGCTATAAATAATGTTTTAATAATGATCTTCTTTTTAACAAAGCTCTTCTTAATGAATGGATATTTGTATTTTATGGATTCTACAATATATGACAGCGTAGATTTTTTGTTCAAATATTAATGCTTTTACCATGACATTTATGTTGGCCTCGTATATTGGTCTTATAAATTTGCTTGTCGTCAAACTCTTGTTGAATTGATGTTTTTTTCTGGTCGTATAGATGAGGTCCAGATTGGTTATCCTTTTATGTATCTGATTATCCTTTTTTGTGAAGTCAAGTATTTGATTATGTTAAACTATCTACTTTTATTGTGATAGAATAAATCTGCACTCAAAAGCATTATCTCTAAGTTGATAGGAATAAATTATTACATTTATTAAAAATATCACCACTGAACAATTAAAAGCTGTGAATCATAGTGACAAAGATTTTCTAGAGCACCCACATAATTGTGTCGCATCTGATATGGTACTAACCTGATGAGTGTCATACGCCACATGGAATAGTCCAACAACTTTCTATTATTTAAAGTATTTTCAAATTAATGGTCCTTCTATAGCATTGTGATTTTCTTAATCCCACGTATATGGATAACTTTCATAATGAAGCTCACCAGGGGTCTACACACTACACCAAATGATACACATGACAAAGTATCCATAAATGTATTACAAATTTTCTCTAGAGTACTCAAAACAAATGAATGACAAGCATGTACTATTGTACTCTGTAGTTGCATAATAAATGATTGCAGAAAAAGTAAAAAGTATTTTAAGAAGCACAGAGTTATTTAGGAATTTCGAGGGCCAGAACATGCCTTAAAATTGTGTCAAGGTGTATATTCAAACGAAGATTCCACTTCTCTAGTCTACATGATCTTACCATTCTATAAAAGTTACAGTATTACACTTAAAAGCTAAGAACAGTATGTCATAAACAAAGCTGATACATATTATAATTTACATAAAAAGGCTCTACCAACTTGTAAAAAGTAAAGCTCATCAGGTGAAAGTTCACCGCACAGCATCTTCACAGAGTCTTGATATATCGCAACAGAAAACTAACTCGTAGTAGTCATACTCTTGCTGGGTACACAATAATTTGCAACAATAAAACTAATCTGAAGTAGCACAATATTTTCTTGGTGGGTACTTTATAATTTGAAACGGCAAAACTGATCTATCTTTCGTAACAGTTGGGGTTTAAAAGTATCATCACCTCATCAAATTCCAAGCAGGGGATCCACCCTTTGGACACCATGTACTCAACCTCCTTCGCAATGGAGTCCTCAGAGAGAGGTGGAAGATAAGAGAGTGCCTCAAACTTCTTGTTGTTAATAGGATTCCATGTCTAAAACCAAACAAAACAACTCTAGAAATCAAAATCAAATCACTGTCAACTTGAAAGTAAAATGGAAAAACAACTTCTCCTCCAAGTGAAGAACAAAAAACTACTATACGGTCACCTTCATGCAGCAAATTCTGGAGCCATTAGAAACTGTTTTCTGCCTGAACCCAACAGACCCCTTCGCCGGGAAAAGCTTCTGGGAGGCTTCAGCAACTAACCCAGAATGCCCTGATCCGGTGGCTGAAACAGAGGAGAGTATTCCAGTCGACATCTTCCACTATGATCTAAGGGACAGAATAGGCAGAGATTGCAGTTTGGGTTTTTTCAGTCTAAGCTGGGGAGAAAGGTACAAGAGGGAGACAGGTGGTGGTCTGCTCTGTTCAGCTCTCCTCTTCTTTTTTGGTTCTTTTTCTCTCTCCCTAGAAAAAGAATAGGAGGAAGAACGGTGGGCAAGAAGTGGGAGGTGGTTTTGGACTTGGGTTTCATCAACATGATGAAACTACAGTTGGCTGATCTGTTTTATTGGAGCTCTCATTAAACAGTGGCATGGCAGGAGGAAGTGTTTAGGCGGCGTTTGTTCTCCCTTTTGTGTTCCTTTATAGCAGGCAGCACCACACACCATTTCCACACCCCACTGATCTCCATTAAAGGCTTGAAAATTGTATAAATGGTAGGCTGGAAAACAGAGGCATAACAAGGATCAGCGCCCATAGATGGCAGTGAACGAGTAACACTTGCATTGTAGAGTGTGATACCGTTTTATAAACTTATTTCTAAGAATGAGGTCAGTAAAAATGCTTAATATCAACGTATCATTCCAAAGTGCAAAATAGTCATTGTCAGATCCATCACGCGTGTTCAGTTTATAGAAAGGCCCAAGTCGGCACATTGACAAGCTAAGCCACATGCACGACTAGGCTCTAACTCAAACCAGATCTTCTTTTAGGCTTTACGTTTGTGCAAGGTTGATAATAACCAAACCCAAATCTCGGATAAGCTAGAACGTCAGGCTTATAACCCATACTTATGTCGTTGTTGCTAACGATTACAGAATATATCTATCTATATTCGACTAAACTCTCATAAGAAGATTATTTATGTACACCAAGTCGCAGAACTAGATATACGTCTACGTCCAGGCCTCATCAAATACTTGATGGCTCTCTTATGATAAAGGTGAATCATGTAGCTAGAAATAAATCAGGCGAAAGATAAACTAAACAAATTCATACAGAAGTGACATTGTAGCAACCATCTCTTTAAATAAATAACCAAGTTGAGGTAAAAATTCCTGTAAGATGGCTTTCTTTCTTTTAATTGGGAGTGTTCCAGATGCCTACACAAGCACCTAACGTACATCATACAGGAGAGATGAACATATCAACATTAATTCATGCCCATGGCTTACAGTTTGGACAAAGGACAACCATTTCAACACCAACAATCTTGTGCTGCAAGACCTAAATGACTGATCCATCTAGATAGCAGTTTCTTGGGAATTTCAAATCTCTCTTTGCACGGAAAGGCCTAACTACTTAATTAGATTAAAAAAACATTACATAAAGTGAAAGTAGCGTTGCTATCTCCAATGCACATCAACCATTGGATGCGGACTTTAAGTGATAATCATCAATTGTTGAATAGATGACAACTTCATTAACAAGATAATCTATAGCAGGCCTGCATCATAAAGAAGCATCATTTACAAACTGATCTGATGACAATAAAGACTGGTCAATTATGTCATACCTGATTTTGGTCAGTGTACCTGCAACTGTCTGCAACTTCATCCACATGTAAACCATAACTTTGAGCATTAGAAACGGATGACAAAAGAGAGCCATGGTATACAAGTATATGCAACCCATGTAAATTTTACCATTTTGGCCAGACCAGAAATTGCATTTTCATAACTAATTCAGATAGGTGTACAACACAAAATACATTACTTGTTATCTAAGCATTCTAGTGACCAGTGTCATCAATATCCTACTTGGTGTTGTTTTCTTCAACTCATGAGCGGTTCATCCTTGAATCGATCCTACACCTTAAAGAACTAATTGGAGACATTTTATTGCATGATACAACAAACCATGCTTGAGAAGAATGTAATCCAGACAGATCCCAAATGTGAGGAGAAAAGCAATAACGCCATGTCTCTGGAGACAACATATTTTACTAAAGCAAAACATCTGCATCCTCTGCCCATTTTATACCCCCTTTTTCATTGTTGTGAAGCATATTAATAGATAATTGGTGATGATCTCTATCTTTTCTTTTCATACGTGGAATACCTAGTGCAAGAAGGAATAGAGTAAAGGATTGTATAGTGTTATTGAGCATGTAGTTACATATAAATAGAGTTTATCAGATATTTTAGATTAAATGGATATTTAATAACCTATCTAACCAACATGGCTCTAATACATGACACAATTCTTCTAATAGTACACAAAGACTCAACAACCCCTATACTTAAACCTTTTATGAATATGTTAATTAACTACTTTGATGATTGAGTGTGGGATATAGAAATAACTCCTCTTATCACCACATCTCATACATAATGACAGTCAACCTCTATATGTTTTGTGTATTCATGAAAGGTGGGATTATTGATAATAAATATAGTAACCTAATTGTTACAATGCATCAATATAGACGTCTTGATAGGAAACCAAGTTCTAATGACCTCATCTACATCATTTCGCAAGTTGTCTGTACCATGGATCTATGTTCTGCCTCTATGTTGGACCTAAACACCATGTTCTACTTTTTGTTGCGTCAAGTGACAAAATTACCTCCTACATGTATATATGGAAACTAAACATGAACTTCCTATCTCTTTTGTCTCCAGCATACCCTAAGTCTAAATAGGCCTCAATTTTTAAATGACCGCTCTTCTTGTAAACTAAATCCTTTACTAGTATACCTTTAACATATGCAAGAATGCATAAGACTCCACTTCAATGTACTATTTTAAGCTCATGCATGAAGTAACTCAATCAACTAACTGGATAGGAGATATTTGACCGAGTTAATATTCAATATATAAGTTTTTCGATCAATTGTCTGTACTAACTAAAATCCTAACAATTCTGAAGTGGTATCCCAAAAGGATGGTGTCTACTTAATAGGAGTAATTTCTAACTTACACCCTAAAAGTCTTGTTTCCTAGAAGAGGTCAAGAGCATACTTTCTTTAGAATAGTGCCATTTTCTCTTTGGCATAGGCAAACTCAATGCGTAAAAAGTATCGTGGCTTTCCCATATCCTTAGTGACAAAATGTGTCCTAAGATACTCCTTTATCTCTCTAATGCTTGCTGCATCACTACTTGTTAGCAATATACCATCAACATAAACTACCAACAACACACATCCATTGGTAGTCCTTTTGTAAAAGATAGAGTGATCAACAGTATATATCTAAAAACCTTCTGTTATAACCACTTAACTGAATTTGTCAAACCAAACTCAAAGGCTCTGTTTTAAACCATAAATAGCTTTCTTCAACTTACATACTTTATTCTTTCCCTAAGCAACAAATCCTAGAGGTTGTTCTATAAGCACTGAATCTGCAGATTGTTGTATAAAAAGACATTCTTCACATCCAATTGGCACAACTCTCACGAATTATTGATGACGATAGACAATAACACTCTAATGAAATTAAGGCAAGCAAAGGGAAAAAAAGGTCTCTGCATAGTCTACGTCATATGTCTGAGTGAAGCTCTAAGCAATCAGTTTAGCTTTATATCTGTCAATTATGTCATCTAACTTGTACTTGACAGCATAGACCCATCTGTAGGTGACTATAGTGACTCCAACAAGTTAGGTCACCAAATTCCAAGTGTCATGATGTAACAACCCGTCTCCAAGCTGTTACTAAAAATCTAGCTAACATTTTTTTTTACTTACAATAATTACTTGCATCAAATCTAAAACTAATTCCAACATTAAACAAACCTAAATCAAAATACTGTTAACTGAATTAAATTAAACTAAATACTTACCCAAAATCTTTGATGTGTGGTCGACTGACTCCATTTTTACGTACTAGTAAACTTCTACTCCTATCCTGCACCTGAGGAAAACACCAACAAAACACACATGATAACCAATGAAAGGTCAACCAGCACACACTCTACTAAAACACACATTACTCTAACATCTCTCCTGGATGCCGTACAAAATCTCGAGCAATACTCTTTTGTCTTATAGGTAACATAGCTTTAAAATCATATCTTTGAAAACTATTCTTTTATTTTCTTTTCTAAATCATATTCTTGACTTTCAAAACCATTTTCTATCTTCTTTTTCAAATCATATGAAAGAGTCTCAAAACTTAATGCATGCTTAAAATGACCATTCTTGCCGAGTCAAGCTTACAACTACTAGAGAGTACCACACAAATACCGAACCTCTGCTTAGTTAAACAGCAAACCATATTTCAAAAACTGATACAATCCCTTTCTTTTCTAAATTATGCTCATACTTTTCAAAAACATTCTCTTTTCTTTCTTTTAAATCTCGTGCATGCTTTTTAAAACTTGATACTCTACTTGAATTGGCCACTCTTACCAAATCAAGTTATAACTACTAGAGTGTGTTACACTAAACTGAGCCTCTGCTCAGTCAAACATGTAAATCTCAAAACTGACACAATCCCTTTCTCTTTTATAAACACTTTCTTTTTACTTTAAAATCTCATGCTTTTCTCAAACATCTTTCTTTTCTTTTAAAAACTCATGCTTTTCCGAAACACTTTTCTTTTCTTTGAAAATCTCATGTTTTTCTCTAAAAAAAAATTTTAATTCTGTAAAAATCTCATGCTTTAATATGATGCATCTCTAAAAGCATCACTAAACTAGATTCCAGCCTAAAACATAAATCTCAAATCTGTCTAAAACACAAGTCTTGACTGGAACTAGTTCTAAAACTTAAGTCTCTACAAACTCTGACCACTAGGCCTCTCTAGTGTGTCGTGCTACCCGATGCCAAGTAACCGGACACCTGACCACAAACAGTCCCTCAAAGCGTGACTAACGGTGTCTGCATTGCCACAGTGAAAGTCCCCGTACAGGACATACCACCGCTCCGACCAACAGGCCTCACTGTACTGGGACCACACTGTCACTGTCTCAACTAGCACGAGGGATGAATCTCCTCTCAACACCCCTATGTGACTGGACACCTGAGGACTCTTACCCTAGACCCTACCAAGACCTAACTGTCTCTATCTCGATACCCGTACTAACCAGGGTGTCACGTCCAGCCACTCAAAAGTCTCATACCCCTTGGCTTGCTGTCACGTGTCTCTGTGTATAGTCAATACCCTAGGTCCTCGGCACCTAGAACCAACAGAGTCTCATACTTCAGAGTCCAGTCAACACTCGACCCACGAACCTTAGCCTTGGCCTCGTGAACAATGACCCAAGAGTCTCATACCTCTAGGATCCAACAGACACATACCTCAACCTCTTGGTCTCTAACTTCAACCAAGGTAACGTACATGACTACCTCAAGGATGTTGTCACACTCGCTAATGCTGTCAACATGCTTCCTCTGTCTCTTGAACTAAACAACAAAAACTCTAGAAAAACTTTTCAAAATCTTTACAAAGTTATGCAAGTCTTTTCTAAATTCTTTTGAAAATTCTTTCTAATCTTTTCTAGAATCTTTTTAAAACACTTCAAGAAAGCTACCAACTCAAGACAACACTTTTAAATCTTTTGGAAAAATCCTTTGCAAATCTGTGTATTTCTTTTCCAAACTCTTTTGGAAACTATTTTCGAAAATACTCAAAAATCATCTCTGAAATACCACTAAATACTGTACAAAGGAACACTATAGATATCTTTATTAAAATTCTTTAGAAAGCACTGTCTAAAGTCATCCATGCTCTTTACGAATCTTTAGAAAACTCTTTGGAAAACCACTTCTTAGAAACACTTTCATCTTCTCATAATAAGTTTTGAAAAATCATTTAAAACTTTCAAGTTCAGTTAGAACAACAATTAAATACTTTCAAGGTATAAACTTTCTCTGAGGAACCATACAAAAGGTCACAGTGGTCTTGAAATCCTTAATGACTTGCTGGACTACACATCAATTCATCTTGCTAATTCTTTTTGGGCCATTCTCAAAACCATCTTAATGATTCTCCTACTTGTTCTAGTGTCAATTTAATGATTTCTCCAAAATTAATATATATATACACTCATATATATATATATATATATATATATATATTAATCAACTCTTAAAACAATCAAAATTGATTCAGGGTCTTGTTCAACGTACCGTACAAATTTGGTATGTCGAAATTCCCTGATTCGACGTACCAGACAATTTTGGTATGTCGTTTATGGTAAATTCTGAATGGTAAAATCTGTTCTAAAATAAACCCATTCACCGGAGTTGGGACCTCCGACGGATCTACTTCCGGTGAATCAAAAAATTTGCAAAAATTCTCAAAGTAAGCATTCTAAGTCTATTTTCATTTAAGACAAATTTCATTCAAATCCCATATCTATAACTCAAGATATAAATGCTTGAAGCTATAATACTCAATCTATCATACTTAATGGGTCATCAATCTTTACACCAGTGCTGATATTTCTATAGGTCACGAAAATTAACTTAAGCTATGTATAACTTATTGAATTAAAGCTTTTTAAGTCTACTTTCTAATGACACAAAAATCATTCAATTCCAATACTCATAACTTAAGTCATATATGATTGAAGCAAGAAGACTCAGATAAACTCAGCAATGACATGTTCTCATGATTCTTTCGAAAAATCATCAAAATCTACTAAAAATCCACAAAATTCATAGCATGCATCCAAATGATTTCCATTCACATATTTTAGTAATCTTAAACTTAAATGAGGAGGATTAAAGGGATTGGGGTATGTACCTTGTCATTTCTCTATTTCTTCTTTCCTTCTTCTTCATTTCTTTCTTTCTCTCTTCTTTTTCCCTTGCGTGAGTCAACCAACCCCTTTTCTCTTCCTCCCCTACTCTGGTTTCTCTTCTCCTTCTTTCTTTCTTTTCTTCTCCTTGATTTTTCTCTTCTCGTGCCCTCTCCTCTTCTCTATTTCATTTTTTTTCTTCCATTACATGTAAACCATCCCCTATTGCCGCCCTCCCCCTCCCCCTCACGTAGGCATTAATTTAATGAACTTTTCACGTAAATTTTGTACAAATAATCTTGGAAAAGGAGAAAATATTCCACACTCATAACTTATGAATTAAGACATCAACGGCAATGTGACATTCATTATTAATCCATCTTCGGTCACACACTCCCATGGGTCACCACACACCTTAACTGGTAACCTTCATTAAAAATAAATTAATCATTAATTAATTATCATTAATCATGATTAAATGTAAAAGTTAAGATTCAGGATGTTACACATGAGCTGTTAATACAGTTATCTCCTCATCTATGGCTACCTTCCATTAAGGAAGTAATAATGCCTCCTAATAATTTTTGGAAATAAACTCAGAGGAGATGCACAAATCAAAACTAGGGAAACCAGGGTGAAAAAAGTCATAACAAACAAATTTAGAAATTAAATAAGCAGTAAACGAATGAATACCCTTGTAGAGTGCAATTGAAAGATAAGAAACAGTAGGAGGTGGATTTACATTCACCAAGGAGGATGATTCTACCAATGGAGGCACTTGTGTCTGTTGGCGACGATGATATATCTACAAAGGACGAGGCATCTCCTTATTGATAGTGGAGGATTCATGGTCACCTATGGCAGATAGCTCAACAACAAACAGAAAAAGGAAACACTCAACATCAATTGTAGCACCATCGAAGTAACTTTTGGATTTAAAGAATGTGACATCAACAGACACAAAATACCGTCTGATGAGAGAATGAAAACACTGATAACCTCGTTGAGTTTGAGAGTAACTAATAAAAATACACTTAATTAACCTAAGAGACAATTTATCAAGCTTAAGAGAGAGATCCTGAACAAAAGTAAGACACCCAAAAACCCGATGGGTAAAAGAAAAATGGTCAGCATTTGATCGAAGACGTAAAAGAGGAACCTCACCTCCTAGAGGAGTTTAAGGCATCTTATTTATAAGATATGTGGCAGTAAAGACATAATTAAACCAAAGATATTTTTAAACATGTATGTGTAACATGACAGTGCGTGTAACATTTAAGGTATGTCTATGTTTGCACTCAGTAATCTCATTTTGTTGAGAAATGTGAGGATAAGTAGTTTGATGTATAATTTCTAAAGATACATAATAGGACTAAACATTGAATTGGACAAACTCAAAAACATTATCTGTACGCAAGCATTTTGGAATAACATCAAATTGATTCTTTATTTCTGTAATAAATGTTTTGAGTACATCAAAAATATAGCTACAATCTTTAAGCAAATATACCCAAGATGCACGTAAAAAATAATGTAATAACGATGACCAGACACAGACAGGATTCTGACAAGACCCTCGATATTATAATAAACTAACTCAAACAAATTTGGACTCAACACAATACGCAAATGTCTAAGGAAAGCATGATGATGCTTACCCAACTAACAAGACTCACAATCAAATGAAGAGACTGAAACACAAGACAAAGTTTGCTGCAACTTCTGGTGTAATAGATGACTTAACTGGTAGTGCCACAAAATAGATGGCTCAAAAATAGACGTCGTTATAGATGCTAATCATCGTGGTAGATCATCGCTAACAAGTAGGTACACACCATTACTTGTTTCACGACCCACACAAATCCTCTTCTCCATCCGGTAAGCTTGAAAAGTGCAGTGGAATGGAAAAAAGTCACATAACAAAGTAATTGTTTTATAATGACATTAATAAAAAACAGCTTAACAAGGAAATCAGGTACATATAAGACATTTTTTAGTTGAAGCTACACAACCCTTTCTCTAGTAATAAGACAAGACTGACCAGTAGTAATGGCCACTGAACAAATATCAAAAAGCTAGGATAAACGTATAAAAAGACTTTTTGTACCTAATATATGGAAAGAGACACCTAAGTCAATGATCTAGAAGGTATTCCTGGAAGTTAGGAGGGCACTAATACCTTAAGAAGTAGTATGAGAAGCAGTGACAACGAAGTTAGTGACCTTTAACTGTAGGAGTAGTTCATAATCAACCAGAAAAACGGTAATAGTCTGTTACTCACTAGTGGAGGTAGAGAATGGAGACTCAATAATGATATTTGTTGTCGAAGGTCAGCAATCACATCCTAGCATCTGTCTATCCGATGTTTCATCTATTTATAGTGTGTGCAATGAGGACGTCCTTCATTTCCTATGCGACCACGACCTTCTCTATAGGAGCTACCACGTCCTTGACCACATGTAGTTGCCATAACTGATTGATCTGAGACAGAAGTAAGCATGGCCGTAGAGATACATAAGACCCTGGCAAAGGTAGTATTCATGAATCTGAGAGTAGAGATTCGCATTCAAATTGAATAAGTAGATCACAATAACTGGTTCTTCGCGGTACTGTTTCATCCAAGTGATATCACCAATCAAAGGTCGATAGACCTTGAGTTCATCGAGCAAAACTCGTAAAAATGTAAAGTGCTCTCAAATTGAACGATCACCTTGACGTAAGGTAAACAACTGCTCATATACTTCAAAGACTTTGGATATGTTTTTCTCCTGACCACATGTGACGTGTAATGTATCCCAAATTTCTTTGCCAACCACAACATCATGACACCCAGTGTAACAAAATGTTCCATTCTATTTACCAACCAAGACACTATAGTTGAATCATATGTTGCATCTTTGCTATCAAAAGGAGGTTGTGTAAGGTACCTCAACTTGTGATGTGTTGCAATAAAAGTCTCGAAACTCTGCACCCAGAGAAGGTAATTCTTGCCATTAAGCTTCTCTAAGGTCCTACTAAGATTTTTCAGAAATGACTCTCAAGAAGCCATGAAGCAGATATGAAGAACAATACTAGATTTGAGACACCAACGGGGTAACCAGACTGCTGCACCAACACGTGTGAACACGACTCCATACATCAGAGATGATAGAAAATCTAATGGCAATCTAAGACATAAATCCAAATAGCGATGTGATGACCAACACCACTGTTCAGACAAGGAGAAAAAGAAAAAGGCCCCCCAAGAAAGACATGTGACAACATGAAGGAGCCCTAGATGAGGTGGCGACTATTGTAAATGGGTTTGAAAGGAATGGTTGCGCCAATTAGGGCTCTTGAGTGGGCTCGTGGCTACGGAAAAGAACCCCAGAGGCGTTGGTGATGACGACACACAGCCTTAGAAGGGCTAGTGGCACCGATGGGCCTACTTGGGTGGCTTGTCGACACTAACGAGTCTATCTAGGTGTCCTATTGGTGGTGGGAAAGGCAGACTGGAAAGGTCAATAGCAAGGAAACAGGGCCCAGAAGGGGTTGACGACGCCGAAGGTGGGTGAAGGAGGTGGTACCGACGACTATGGTTGAGTAGGGACTAGGTTTTTGGCCTAGAGTTCTGGTACCGTATAAGAAGGAATAGAGAAAAGGATTGTATTGTGTTATCGAGCATGTAGTTAAATATAAATGGGATTTATCAGATACTCTACATTAAATAGATATCTAATAATCAATCTAATCAACATAACTCTAATACATAACATAACTCTTCTAACACCAAGTAATGAGGTTTAACAGACAAGAGAGCACATTATAAATAGAAAAAGAAAAGAGGTATTTTATCTATAAGCCATCAAAATTTCATACAACCATCTACACCTTGATGTGTTTAAATTGACTCCTACAGATATAAGTTCATATAGATGAGATGTTTATCGGCAGAAAAGATTTTTCCCAAACAACCACCTATGAATTGCATTTACCCAAGTTTTTTCAAATATTTTTACCATCCAAAGAATGACTCATCAAAATAACAAGTCACCCCTTCCATTCATATGAACACATCAGATATAAAAAAATGTTCATTCATGCATTCTTAACTTTATGAGACCAACTTTTGCATTTTTAGAGGGACTAGTGACTTCATGACAGTGTCATACTTTCAATTGCAATGAGTTTAAAGCTAGCATACTTATGGATCTGGACAGAAAAGGCTTACAGGCATAAATTCCAGTACCTATATTTATATGCGTCATTGCGTCCTGGAGAATAAGCAAACCAGAATCCTAGTCAACAACTACAAGAGTAGCAAGACTAGTTTAGGCAAACAATTACAAGAGTAGAAAGACTAATCTAGGCAAACAATTCCATGTGGACACTGCAGTAGATAAAAGCAGGTCGAGAATATAAATGAATAGCAAACTTTAAGTTAATGAAGATCAAACTCCTACAGAGCCAAGATTATAAAGTATAAAATACAGATTCCTAGGCACCTAGAAAACTGCCATGACCAAATTGATGATCCCAGAAGTACCCATGCCCAGCAAAGGTGCCAGAAACTCAATCAAGGCTAGCATGTTAAGTTCACTAGTTACATGAAAATAAACAAACTACAAGCAACTTACTTTATTTGAATCTGAAGCTTGATAACACATTGCTATATCTGTTAGGGAGTATTTCAACAGTATCTGTTGAAAGGTGGTCACGATCAGCACCTTGTACCTTTTGTACGTAGTATGAAACAAGCAGTGATGATCATTATTTCATAACAAGAAATGGATACCAAAACTTGCACATGCAGCAGATGCCTTTAAAGGCAAGAAAGGCAAATAAAAATATCAGTACCATTGCCTTGGTGTTGATCAAATGAACACATGCGCTCAGTGACATGTACAGCAGTATCATTGAAGTCAGTCAAATGCCTGGAAAAGAAGCATAAACTAAAATTATATTCTAAACTCAGTAGAAAATAGATTACACAATAGAAAATGGATCACATTATTAAGAATTTTTCTTATTAGTTTATAAAAAAATGGACAATCATTCAAAAGTTGTAGATACTAGGAGAGATTTGGCATGTTGACTGACATGGAAACAGCAGAATAAAATGGAAATCAAATGAAAGCGATACTGCAGCATGAAGTCCTTTTTCTGGATTTCCTTCTAAGAAAACTGAAAACAACAAAGATTAGACATCGAGCAATGTGTTATAAGAGTACACTACAACACTTGTTAGCATGATATTTTTAAAATGTGCCATGTAAAAATTGCCTGGGTTTCACTTTTCAACCAGTAGTATTGTGGATAAGGCATCCAAAAGGACAAATAATCGCCTCTTGATGTACTTTTTCACTTGAATTCAAAGGTGAAACCACCTCAACCCCTCTCTAAAGTGGGAAGTCCAACATGTACCCAACCTCGAAAAAGGAATATTTTCGAGGATACCCTTGTTTTCTAGTTAGAAGATTATTGAATTTGAGTAACTTCCAAGACTTACATGACAGCAGTAATATAGATGGTCATTGTGACAGTTCTTTTTGCCAGATTTTAGATCAGGTCAATCAGGCATAAAGTGAAGTGCCCAATTGGGACAACTTAAAAAACACTAGAGGATATGACAAAAGAGACAATTTGTTGATTATTGAAGGACATGTGTTCCATAGATTAAAAAAAAACTAAGTTTCTTTCCAGGAAAGCATGCTCAAGGTTCTAAACATCGATTTTGTGTTGGACTTCAGTCTGTCTGTCAAAAATAAGAAACGTGTCAAACATCGATGAAAATGTCGATGGAAACACGTTAAATTCACAAAAGTTTATGGAATTAGTCAAAAAACTTTAAATTTTACTTTGAAACTCTAAAATAAGCTAAAGTAAACAATAATCTACATTTAAGACTACTTAGATCAACTTTCTAAACATGTATCATATTGAAATACGCTACATGGATTTAATACAAATATTCTAAAGTATAAATAATACGTAAAAAATACTTAATAAATGTTTAAAAACAAAAATACTCATAAAAGTTATCTCATATATACTTAATACTAAAAAGAAATTCTTCGTTCATCAATATCTTCTTGTTGTTCAACTATATTGTGGTCACAATGAATTTATCGTTAAATTTGAAATTTTCTCCATAATACATAGTTGTTCCAAAACATATTACTATAATATATTTGATATTGCGTAATATGATAGTGATACTATGACAATGGCAGCTGAATTAGGAATCCTATTGGTGGATATTGTAGAATAAATACTTGTTGAATCTGTTGAGGGAAGTAATCTTAACTCAGATAACCATAATGAGGTTGTTGCTCATATTCTGTTTGTAATGGTGCATAGTTGAAGATGGAGCTCATATCCGATTTACTTTGTTGACTTGAAACATAAGAGAATGAAGTTCTCATCCATCCACTTTCAGAGGTACAATCTAATATCCATAAGAATAATTTCCAAAAGAGCTATAATCATTAGGGTCTGTAAAATCATTAATATTTAGATAGTCAAATGACTCTAATAAACTTTCCCTAGTAAGACTGCTTCAAGAATCTGAATTTTTTGTTGTGTCTTCACGAGGTTTTCTTTTATAATGATACAGCAAAGAATTAGATCATGATGATTGTTGGGCTCCACGATGTACAACTTGCGTGGCATGTGTAAATTCATCTTTTTCTATAAATGAACTAAGTGACCTTTGACTTTTTCTTCATAAGTCTTCAGTTCCAGATTGAGTTGCATATTCATTGTCACCACCTTCATCATCATCGGGTGGTTGTGAAGAATCATCTGTATCACTCTCACCACCAAAATCTAGAGTTCCACTACGAGAATACTATGATGAACTGATGTATTCTTCAACATTAATGTCCATTTCAGTAGCAATTGTTGAACTTGGCCTATCCAATTCTTCATCTAGTACCGATTATCCATTTTCTTGCAACCATCAAGTATAAGATCCTTATCTTCGCCCTCATTGTATATATACGTCAAATTACTTGGGTCAAAGTGGTCCTTATTTTCTTCCTTTCTAATATGTTTTATTCTCAGTCTTATGTTATAGTATACAAACATAAGATCATTTAATTTTTGAGTTTCCAATTTATTCTTTCTTTTTGTAAGATTAAATGTGTTATAATTTCTTTCACATCCTGAAACTAAAGCAGTTTGAAATAAAATCTTTATTATAATTTTTCTTAAATTTAGAGCATCAATTCCATTCAACATCCACCATTCACCTGAAATATGATATTAAATTATTAGTTTAGTACCCATATTATGATATAATGTTATGAAATAAAATAAATAATATTCAAATCCTCACTTAGAGTCATCGAAGCACGCTTACGAATTCTTTAAGGTTCTTCAAATCCGAACATTTGATTTCTCAAGTATTTAATTTCATTCAAGACTTGTATTTGAATGTCTGCATTTGACTTTAATTTCTTTATCACCATTCTTATATAAGATAATAAATCAATGCGACTCTTGAGTTCATGATCGTATTGGAACTACGGGTTCAGATAGTATGCTACATTGACAAAAAAAATTATTAAGCAACCAATTATAATGTAAATATCATTACGATAAGGATGAATCTATATATTAAATTACTTACCAACTTCATACAAAGGCTAAAAAAGCATGTTAGATAATCTTTCTTCAATAATCTTCAAATATCCTTTTAAAGATCTGTATGCTACATCTTTTACAGCAGCTTTCATCAATCTTATTACCTCATACAAGAAACTCACTGTAGGTTTTTTATCACCATCCACCAAGTGAAAGACCTTTGAAACCGATTTCATTATGCTTACTACTTTTCAAGTATTCTTCCAAAAAGATTGGCTATTAATTATAAAGTTTATTATCCTACCAATTGGAGTATCACTCTCATAATATTTATACCAGACTTTGTGAATTAAACGTGTACTTAAATCTGCTTCTGTTATTAATCATTGATTGAAGAGCAATATAGTTTGTTACAAATCAAGTAACTTTAAGTCGAATCAAATCACTACCACAACACTCGAGTGATCTCATAAAAATCAATAGGTAGGAGTGATTGTAAATAAAATTTATTACAACCTTTGCTTCTCTAATAGTCTTCCCCATCAACCTTTTTCTACCAAAATCCTTAAACATCAAATCAATACAGTAAGTAACACATGATACTTAATACATAGGATACTTGAACATGATTTTTTCACCAGTCTTTTTAAAATTACTGCCATTGTCAGTGATAATCTAAACCACATTTGACGATCCCGTTTGTTTAATGACTTCTATTATTTGCTTATAAAGGTATCTATGATCTTTAATAACATTAGAAGCATTAATGACCTTTAAAAATTTATGCGACCATCATAGTAGACTATAAAGTTGATAATCTATTTTCTGGTGATACTTGTCTAACCATTACTCATAATAGTGATCTCATTGGTTGGTCATTGTCGTTTCAAGCTATCAATGTAGCTTTCTAATTTCCCCTTTTCTTATTTAAGATACTCATTCCTTATATCATAATCAATAGGTACTTTTATTCTTATACCTTCTCTAACTGCTACATCAAGTATATGTTGTAGATGTGGTTTCTTTATAGTATTCACCGAAATAGTATTGAAAAACATGTATTTGACCACAGCTTGACCAACTTTCTCTCTAACATTTCCAATTATGCCTTTAATAGTCTTCTGCTTCGACTTTTCAGTTCTATATGTTGTTGAATCAGGATTGTCATACCTTTGACTATATATTCTAAACATTCCTGCAATGCCTTTACCCTTATCTTTCTGTGCATTACCACTATCACTTCCACTTCCTCTAACATTTCTAGAACCATAGAATCTCTGAATTTGCTCTCTATACCATTCTTCATTTCTTGACTTCATTATAACTCTCTTATACATATTTCTCTCATCTTGAGTTTGACAATATAGAAGATACACTATATTATCATCTGAATTTGGTACAACAATAGACTCACGCTCTTCTTCATCAAAGAGAATCTTCTTAAATCTTTCATCTCTTTTTGTCCCATCACTTTTCTTGAATTTTGTGTCCTTTAATAACTCTCATTTAATCACGAACGACAGTTGGACATGATTTACACCTACTCACAATGTTGTATTTGCCAACAAGATATTACTTCAATCTTGTAATGTTCCCACTCATTATTCTTTTTCCATAATACTTGCATTCTGTTTTCAATCTATCGTTGTTAAAAACATATCCATGTAACCATCTTGGATCATAAAATCTAGTAACTCTCTCCTCATCGTCACTTCTATTACTTTGAGATTTATCAAAACTCGACATTGTGAATACTGAAAACAAAAAATTAAATGAGTTTAATTATATGAAAAAAAAATACTCTTGTATTTAAAATTTGTTTCTTTATTTTTAAAATTTTCTATGATTTTTACAATTTTTTCAGATATTTTATTTAATAATTTGTACATTTTATATTATTTCTGATTTTCTGCAAAATTTCAAAAAAAATTTCAATTTTCAACTTCTTATTATTTTCCTCATTTCTTAACTTATTTTCGAAATATCTGAATGTTTTTTAAAGTTTTCAATATTTTCCTGATTTTTAAATTATTTACAAAATATTCTGAATTTCTATTTTTTTTTTAAAGTTATAAATATTTTACTGATTTTTTATTTAATGATTTTTATAGAATTTTTAGATTAGATTTTACCTTTATTAGGTTAGATCTATCATTTACGTAATATCTATGTAATATCATGTTATTAATGTTAAAATACAAAAAACAATATGAAAAATAAAAATAAGCCTAAGATCTGTATTTTTATGGTAAACCTATTTATATTAAAACAAAAGGAGGGCACAAGACTCACGGATAGCATAAAGGCACAACTACACAGGAGGTACAAAGGACAAAGAGCACGGGAAGGAAGGAGCGGAAGGCGTAGAGGCACAGAAGGGAAAAGGCAGAAGGTACAAAGACGCAAAGAATTGAGAAGGGTGGAGGAATGGAAGTAAGGGCAGCCACACTCGCACAACGGCACGAGAAGGAAGGGGTGGAGGGCACGGGAGAGTGGGAGAAAAATGTTGAAGAAGAAGACTAAGATTTAACTGGAGCCGTTTCGTCTATGTCGGTAGCAACAGGTACGAGTGTCAGTCGACATGCACGATACGTACAATACGCCACCAACACACCCACTGAAATACAGTAAACGAAAATATACCTGCAAATGTCGTTTCCCTTGATACGTGTTTTTACAGTGTAATAATTTTTGAGTTTCGCTCAACACGCGCAATACGCCACCAAAACATCCATCGAAATACAGTAAAAGAAGATATACCTAAAAATGTTGTTTCCCCTGTTTGTAAATCTGACATATGTCGATGAAATTTCACCGACACGTATTGATTTTAAAACCCATGAACATGCTACAACAAATTGCCTAGTAATTTGTAACAGTTAGAGGGTATTTTTACCATGGAAACAAAGAGAGAAAATTTCAAGGCCATAGGGTAAGAGAATTCATTTTCCCTTTGACTTTGTTAGAGTAGATGGATTCTTATATGGATTTTTGTGTTATCTATTCATGAGAATTTTTGTAGATCAAGTATGTGTTTTCCTATATATAGAAGATTGTACTCTCTTTGTTATTAAAAAATATGATTTTCTTTCTCCCTAATTTAAACCCTAACCCTAGCAGTCAGCCATCTCAGCCCTGTTACCATCAGAATTACCACCAGAATTGTTATAGCATCCGTCAAGACTATGCCAGAAATACTATAGCATCAGTCAAAACTATAACATAAACATTGTAGCAATCATCAAAAGTCACCAAAAACACTATAGCAGTTGCCAAAAACACTATAGCAATCACCAAAAGTCCACAACTGCTGCTTTTGGGAGGCCTAAACACCACTGAAGTTCCCTTCTCCTCCTTTCCCATGGTATAAACACTCCACTTATACCATGAGAGGTCCACTATTTCCTATCTAACTATCTACTATTACTGGTTCTATTTGTCTGCCTACTATCATCTCCTTTAAGCTTCACACAAGAGAAGAAAGAAGATAGAATTAGGGTTTCATAGACTATTTGCAGAAAAGTCCAAAATTTTTCTGAAATTACAAAGTTTACTATTGCTACTTGAGAATTGCCAATCCCCACCTATTGGATTGATTTATGTCATCTTTTAAATGATTACCATTCTTGTGCATGATACGTATTACCTTATGGTCGAGTTCTCTACTACAACTCTTGCCTATTGTTGTTTCCTACATGTCTATTGTTGCTACTATTACTACTATTATCATTATTCCTTCTAAACTACGTATTTCTTTATCGTAATTGCGTCAAAGTCAATAGTAATCTGTGCATGTTAGATGCTCCAGCTTAAAAAAGAATGTTAGAGTAGATAAATCCTTATATGAATCATTCTATTACACATTCATGAGATTTCTTATAAATTAAGTATGTGTTCACTTATAAATAAGCAATTGTACTTTCTTTGTTATTAAAAAATATGATTCTCTTCCTCCCTAACAGGCTCCTTAATCAACATGGCAAGTGAAAACCCAAAGAGCAGTGAGAAAATTATACTTACCTAGCAGAGAATGCCATGAATGTGAATTTCCCTTAAAAGCCTTTTAAATGGCAATTGACTTCTACATACATCTCATTCCTTAAACAAATGGAAATATGCTTTCAATTTCAAGGAAAACAAATACAAACAAAATACACCAGAACAGTTCTAACGTGAGAGGCACATATTGACATGCTAAAGTCAACATGTCATGACTTATGGCAAGCAACTCTTTAGCATTACATGGAAATAAAGTGGATTAGCAGTCTTTTTATAACAAAGGTTTACAAAATTGACAATAGGAATTGGATCGACTAGTGGACTGATTAGCCATTGTACAACTAATCAACCGACCAATGCAGTGATCATATCGATTAATTTGCTGATTTATAAGGCTACCAATTCAATTAATCAGATGATTAATCGACTGACGAAATGATTTTCTGAACGGGGTTTGAAACAGAGACACTTATTACATCCAAAACATGACTTACTAGATAGCGACTATTTCAATTGCATCAGATGTCGCATGTACCATACAAAATGAACATAAAAAAACTGAAACCAGGAATAAAAAACACCTTTTGTCCCTATTAGAGAATGTTCCTTATTTGTAATCCAGGACGATCTCAATGACTGTCAATTAGTTTTAAGTCGAATGTACATATTTAATATTATTCTTAAAAAAAACCATGAAAAGCTCACGATAGACCAATCTCCATCATCATCATCCCAGACTGGGATTCCCAGTGTGTCATCAGTGATCAAACTACGTAGGAATGTTGAGAGAAAGAGAGAAACAAAGAAGAAGGAAAATGCAATGTAACCTGGATGGAACTCTGAAAGTTGGATGGTCTTGGAAGGTATGGAGATCGAACATCTCTAAAGTATCGATAATGGAGAAGCGCAAGATTGGGAGATGAGGAAAGGGACTTCGCTTACGGTGTGGTTTCCGTGAAATTGGAAAAGTGGGACCTCCAGCCTTCTTTATTTTGAAATATAGAAAACAAATTATTTTAATGTATGAAAACTTGCGAACAAGCGCCCGTGGCCTAATGGATAAGGCGTCTGACTTCTAATCAGGCGATTGTGGGTTCGAGTCCCACCGGGCGTGTTTCTCCTTTTATGTGGGAATTTATCATTACAATTTTTATAAAAAACTACCCAGAAACAGGTGAAAGAAAAAACCAGTAAACACTCCGGCTTATTGAAAATTTGATAGGAATTTTATGATTTTTGCACTCTAGCTTAACGAGAATCCTTTAAAAAAGAGGACTACTTGAGATTTCCTTTTTAAAGTTATCAAATTTTATCTTTAATCAAGGATACATCATATTCCACAAAACATAGGACCTCATTCGTAGAGGTGGTAATCGGGTCGGGTCGACCCTCGACCGCCCGGGCCTAGCACGGCCCTGGCTCCAAAAAAAATTCCATGGGTTTGGCCGTGCCAGGCTCAAGGTTCAGGCCCAATTTGCCCTGTGAAAACAGTCTAAGCCGGGACGGTCCATCTGTAAAAATATATATATATATATATATATATGACACACCATACTGACGTACCTAGCTGTAATAGCTATTTAGCAACGGTTATACAACCGTTGCATATCAATGGCCATTTCTATATATATATTTTAAACTTAAAAACCTCTCCATTTATCCTATAAATACCTTCTTATTTCATTTATTTTTCTTCACAACTCAATCTTCTCTTCTCTTCTCCACTACAAGTCTACAACTTTCTCCCAACTTTCAAGTGAGGATTTTCAAGTGAAGATTTCGCTGTTTGGCTTTGGATTCTGCCTTGTCTTCTACTCTCCAGTCTCCACGTGACATTAGTTGAGCCAACTACATCAAAATTTCTCTACTTCTAATCCCTCTAAATTCTTTAATTCTAATTCCTCCATTTTTGAGTTTTGATTTTTGTGGGTTAAGGATTTTATTATTTTATATTCATTTTTTATATTAAAATAGAAAATATTGATAATGTTGGGTCGACTCGGAAATTTTAAAAAAAAAACATACAAGAAACACCATGGGTCGTGGACCGACCCACCAACGGGCCATGGGCCATGCTGGACCCATGACTTGTCAACATGGGCCCAGCCTGACCCGACCCAATTCAACCTATAGCCCGGTCCGACCCGGTCTAGGTTCGATCAGGCCTTTGTTTTTTTGGATCGGATCGGGTCGATCCGGTCCGAATTCCATCTCTACTCATACGTCATAGTTAAATCTATACTGCCACAATGGAGCAGTTCAATGATTCACACCAGTCCTCTTCATTTTTAGCTTTTCTACTGTATGTGTATGTGACATGTTTTGGAGCATTTGCTTGGTTTTCTATTCTTCTTTTTTTAATTCTACATCTATTGGAATTTACACTAACTCTCAAACTAAAGTAATAATCACATACCAAACGAATTTCTTCTTTACTAATCCATTGAAAAGGGCTATCATAATTTCATATAGGAAAGTCTTCATTTGCTTTTCCAGAGCAAGATGGTTGCTAACTGCTTGCATTTAATGAATTCTAAAGCTGTGTCAATAATGACATATTGATGCTTTCAGAGGTTTGACGTGCAAATATCCTCATCAATGACACCTCCTAACTTGGTGGACAAGGAAGCCCTCGTTACTATAGAAAATTGCAACAAAAAAAACATTAGTAAATGTTTGGTGCATTTTATAAAGGATGAGGCCAAAATATATCAAATTAGAATTCATCAATTAAGTGATATTGCAAAATTATATTTCTTTTTGGGCACAATGACCTTTTCCCTCTAAATAGCAATCAAGTCATCTTAAAAAACTCTATGAAATGTTTGCACTATTACTTGGAATTAAGTTCTGTTTCTTTATATAATTTTCCTGAGTGTTCCTGTATTAATATGTTTTAATGCTAAACTTGCATAAAGAAAAAAAAATTATGATCACCAGTTTAACGATGGTGGCGAAGGTATTTGACTTATTTTGTAGAACATAGTTGAGATATTAAGAAGTGTTGAGCCTTACATTAATGACCATTTTCACGATGTTTTGCGATTTTTAAAATTTATATTTGAATAATTTATAAGTATTTTCAAAGAAAATGTCCTTTTTTTTGCTTATTCTAGGCAATTCAAGCTATATGGAGAATATAATATTGTTAACTACATCAACCATTGAATGCAAAACACAACTTACATTTACCATTGGATCCTTTTTTTTCCCATAATGTTCTTTTCTCTTTTGAAAACACACGATGGCTAAAAAAGTTAACATTTACCATTGGTACCTTTTAAGATTAAACTTTTTACCTGGTTGTTGATTTCAAATAACATCTTAACTAGAGAAAATTTGATAAAAAAAAAGACTAAAATGAGTCAGACTTATGCATTATGTGTAAAAGTCATTGTAAATCTACTTCTCATCTTTTTATACATTGCTCTTATGCAATATAAATTTGGAAATTCTTTATTAATACCCCTTTGTATCTAGTTTTCTTTCACATTGAGGACTTATTTAACTATAGACCAGCAAGTGACTTTGATTTATCTGAAACTGAGTGGAATATTTTAATTCTTGCTGTGGTTTGAAGTATATGGAAGGAAAGAAATAATAGAATCTTTCATGATAAGATAACATCTAGTAAGTTTATTACATTTAACATTATTTTCTTTTATGCATTCTTGAATAGAAAATTTAGATTTAAGTTTTCAAAGAGAAGTGTTGCTTCAATCAGTTTCAAATATACAAAATTCATGGAACAATGATCAGACACAAAACGTAGTTGCTGATATCAGCAACCTGGTGCCTCCTCTTGCTATTACAGTTGAGCCGCCATCCTCAACATTTAATTCCAAGGATAACACTATTGGCTAATTAAACTCTTTTTAATCAGATTGTATTAATTTCTTCTTAATTGTATCTCTTGTGAAATTTTTGGTTGAACTCTGATTCTGAACTTTGGGAGTTATTCTGTTTTGATGCGGGACATCTTTGTGTCCCTTAAGTTCATGTATTATGAAATTCTTGATGGTGGTTTCACAACTAAGAACTTAATATAATATCTTAACCGTTACCAATATATATACACACACACACACATGCTACCATTCCAATTTAAGTTGTCGAAATGAAATCATGCGGCGTAACGTACTATCCAAATTTGACTGTGAGTAATTTGATTGCATAGAGTAAATGAGAGACACAAAGTAAAAGTGTTACTAAACTTGGACAACGGTGAGATCATTTGGTAAAATAAAAACCATAAAACAACATTTTCTATATGCTTGAAACATTGCCCGGTTGCTTCCATTCTACCATCAAATCAAATCACGAACCCATTTCGTTAACCGAATACAAGCACTACTTGACGTAAATCGGCCATCTCGTGATTTGGTTAGCTGCATAAACACTTCGCAGACAATAATCACCAACGCCATAAGCAATACCAGATAATTCTTGGGAAAACGTTTCGTATCATATGAGTTTACCTGGGAATATTTTGTCGCACCAAGTCAAAAAAAAACAGTCCTACTAATACGAATAAGGATAAAACAGCATTAGAACCTCGTATCATACACAAATGGTGATAGTTGTCAGATACAACAAGGCCACGGAAAATATCTTATTTGATCCGAAGGAGGAGGAGCAATTGATGCAACATTTCCACAAGGAAACAGCTAACAAGCCACACCCAAAATCACAAGGAAACAAAGGAAGCAAGCAATTCTTTAAAACAAGTACCATCTAAGATCAAATGAAACAGCAGCAACTAGCATGGCTAGCCATTTGGAGTGAAGAATGGGAGCTCCAATTTGGGAGTTTTTTTTTTGACAAAGCTTATTCCGGGCCTTCCATCTGCCTCATGTCCTTCTCAGCACCATCCATCACTTCCTTCCTTTCGCAAGGAAAGAAGAGATGGAAAACGAAGCAAAGCAAAACAAAACAAAGTAATGGCAGAACTTGCGCGGCCCCCGTATTTACAGACCGGATGAATGAACTGCCTATGGGCTATTGGGCTGCAAGAGTTTAGTAGCATTTTGTATAGTCTGCGCTCACGTCGCGGGAACCCAGACACACAGTACCGTATGGTGTATCTTTCGGCGTTTCCTCTAAACCTTTTGGAAAAAACTTAGCCTATGGAATTCAGATTACATGTAGCAAAGAGTATCTAGGGTTGAGCTTGGTAATTAGGTGGATGCATACAGATCATAAAGTGGAGTTCACCTTGAAAATTAGTGCAGTGACTTGTACTGTGTGTCAGTATGATCGACGAGGATTTGGTCTGTAGGAGCAGTACAAATGCTTCTCTGCATTGTTAGGGTAGAGTGGCTAGTTCTAGGATTTGGGTTAGACCTTGTATTTAGGGTTTTGGATGCCTTGACCGAGGACAACTTTGTACTGTAAGATCTCCAAGTCATCTATATCAGTATATATATATTTTCTCTTTGTGGTACGTGAGATTTGAAATTGAGAGGGAAGTGGAAAATCTACTCCTTCTAGTCAACTGCACCATGATACCATGATAGTTGATTCCATCTCAAGTATTTCGGAAGCAAGAATTACAAGGCAGTATCACTCGGAGCACTGCAAAGAAACTCAGATTGAGACAAACATTCAGCACAACATAACCTTATTACTTGTATCATCACTTCTCCAAATCATAGAAAACCATATTTATAGGATGAACTTGAGTTGTAACATTCAGCTCACATACCCCCTCAATACTTGTGTTCATTTATAGAAAGCAATAGGGTGCAATGCTTGGCGAGCATAATATTAGGCAGTAGGATGCAAAGTGGAAATTACGCTATAGAAATCTAACTGTACAGATAAGAAATGTACAGGTGGATTCTGAAAACACCAAGAAATCTTGGTTCAAGCAGAACCAACTATCTGTATCAACCTCTCATCTTTTTACAGTAGCCTGAGTGAGAGACAAGATTTTGACTAAGTAGTGGGTTAGCAGTGGCATCAAGAGATCCTAGACTCTGAGCACCGTCTGCTAGTCATCTAACTCAACAAGCTGTGGCTGTCGTGCCCTCCTCTCAGCAGCTTTTTTCCGGATAAAAATGCCCCATCTCATCGCTGCCTTAATCTTAAGCCATCCCACAACGGCTTTTCCTGAGCGACCACGTTCCACATCGAAGTTGTAGTTCGGTGATGGTGTAGGCATAAATGATGGAAAAGCATAACTGTCTTCAGCAAGGCTATTGGAGGCACCGCTAAAGACACGGAGCAACTGTTGCATGTCATCATTTTCGAGCATCTCATGACTTCTCATTCGAATTTCTTCCTCTGGAAAGAAATCATCAACCACTTGATTGTCCCGTTGATGCAGCCAATCACCATAAGAATTAATATTTGAAGGTTGTGCAGACATATCCACTTGCTGGAAATCCAAGTTTGTTCGCTGTGGGGGACCAAGTGCCAGGCCAGTGCTATCATTTCTGGTGATTAGAGGTGGGTTAGAGGAGCTGAGGAACTGATCTTGTTGGGGATATAAAGTGCTTCCATGTTGGAGTTGTGCATCAGGAGAAACATGCAGATGAGTAAGATTGCTGGTAGCTTGTTTATCAAATCCAGTGTCTGAAATCAATAAGACATGGTTAATTACTTAAACATGACCTGTTATTACTCATACAAGATTAATGACATATATTAAAGGGTCAAACTTATAAGGAAATAATCGAAAATGCAAGTGTACACCTATATTTTCACGAATAACTAGTGTACCTATGTATTATTTAACTGTTTGTATACATACTCTTGCAGTTACCTAAGGGGTATCTTTTGTGTATTTATTCGCTAAGCCATAGTCAATGAATATTTTACCCCTGATTTTAACATCTACAACAACGTTTGACCTTTTCATTTGACTTTTTTACCATTTATTATTTATCACTTTTGTTGACTGATTAACCATTTTACAAGTTTATCAACTTTTTTGTCTTGTTGAACTTTTTAACTAAAGGTAAAATAATTATCTTACTATGGCTTAAATGCTGAATACATAAATATGCCTTTTAGGTAACAATAGGGGCATATATGCAAATGATTCAAGAATACAACGGTGCACCAGCTATTTGTGGAAATATAAGGGTACACCTGCAATTACAATTGTTTTACAGGTATAAATGCAAAAAACCCTTTTTTAAAGCCTAAGATTGATTACAAACATTACACATAAATTTCAATCAATGATGTGAACTTTTTCTAAAACAAAACAGATATAAGCGGCCAGCAGGTGTTTTTTTCCTTCAAAACAAGGCAGTGATCTTTCATAATGTAAAGAATCAAATTGTTAATATAGTATAACTATTGCCTTTCAAATTATCCATTTGAAGAAGACTTTGACAATCACATGATGAACAACTTAATTGTCGTTCTTAAATCTCAAGTTAACAAGTTATCATTTATGAAATTATGATTATATACAAGGTTCATTGGCAAAGTGTGCTGAAAGTATTTACCTGTTGGAGCTAATCTGGAGTCCAGTAAAGTGTGCTCTGAAGAAACTGAACTTGGTAACAGGGGCAGAGAAACTTGATTGTAAGAAGGATAATTTACTGAGCCCATAGCAGCTTCAGGCATGGAGGTGGGCATCCCTTTGCTCTCTTTGGAACTCAAAAGGACCTTCCCATCGTACTCAACAACATGTGTCCAATTATCATATGCCTTTTTTACCAATGAATCAACAAATACCTAAGCAGAAAAGATAAAAAATTTAACATAGGCATTTAACATAGGGGCATAGAGAAAAAGACAACCACAAGACGATACAATCAGTGACAACCTTGTAACAACACGTGTCCAATTATTATATGCATTGTTTACCAATGAATCAACAAATACCTAAGCAGAAAATATTTTAAAAAACTTAACGTAGTTAGGCACTTAATGTAGAGGCATAAAGAAAAGGAGAACCACAAGAAGATACAATCAGTGACAAATTTGTTGGTGCTGATCATCAAGCACATAGGAAATGTGCAAAGGAGGGAAAAAAACTCCACTCTATAGACCATACAAACTCCACAAAGCAACACTAAATTCAATGCAGCAGCACTATATGAGGTGCTTCTGTAAATGACAAGAATGTTGAATAAAATTGGACAGAAAAAGGACAAGAAACTGTCGGAGTCGACTCAGAAATATGGTCTATACCCAAGTTGAAATCATTAGAAAAGGATTAGGATATATAAGAGTCCTAGTGCTAGGAGACGTCTACTAGAGATGGAGAGAGTCTGTAACAGAAATCTGTTAGAGACACTTTGACGATATTTTCGACTGATTGATCGGCTATAAAATAAATTTTGGTAAAAGTAAAGATACCAGAATATCCCTATTCATTTATTTTCCATTTCCTATGTTAAAAACTAACTTATAAAAAACTTGCCAAGTTCACTAGATTAATGTTTTAAAACAGTATGAAAGATGAAATTTGTAACAGAAATCTGTTAGACATACTCTGGGGATATTTCCTACAGATTGATTGGCTATAAAAATAAGGTGTTGTGAAAGTAAAGATAATACACCAGAATTTCCCTCTTCCTTCTCCATTTCGTGAGTTAAAAAGTTAACTTATAACAACTTGCCAAGTTCAGTAGATTAATGTTCTAAAACAGTATGAAAGACAAAATAGTGCGAGATAACCACCTTTTGACTGTCCGAGAGAGCATCAGCTGAAATGTACTGCCCACCTGCAATCAAGCCGCTGAACTCATATATATTGTTGAAGATAGCACCCACATTTCGCATATCGTCGGAGTAATATATGTAAAGTTTTCCACTAAGAACACATGTTTTGGCATGCTCCACTAGACTCTCCCACATTTTGTTAGACATGCCACTTCCAAGTATCTACATCAGCAAGGTAGTGATAGAATAAAAAACAGTATAACACAAAGGATGATATACATCTACTTCAGTACCAGAGATCTTACACTCCGCAATTTCGGTGAATCCCTAACTACTAGCCTGAGGAAGTCTTCAACAGTGTAGATCCCAGCCTTATTCAACCTTTTGTGGAAAGAGCCATCCTTCCCAATCTTTTCCAATCTCCAAACCTCATCATTTTGAGCAGGTGGGTAATGCTTTTTGTACACTGTAAATTAGAAAAACAAATTTAGAAATTGTTAACATAAATCATCAGAGGAATTTAATTCTAGATGGGGTGCAGTATATATACATTCCCCTCTGTGATCCTTGACAACAAAAGCTTCAGTTTTGGCCTCCCGTATACGAATGCCTTCACAGAACCCAGAAGCAATTTTTAGCCCAAGTCTAAATTTCCTGCTTCTTATCCAGCTTGAATTGTCTGTAAACATCAGTTCTCCAAGTGTTCCTACACCTTCCTTCAAAGAAACTTGCAAGTCCCCTGTCAAAATAGGTCTTTTCCCTTCACGTTCTTTTACAACATGACTTTCAAACTCTTCCTCTGTCCAGCCATCATCATCTTCATTGTTGAAATCTCCCTCAAGCACAACAACATCCAACTTAGAAAATGATTCAGGTCCAGATGTGACAACATGGCCTGTACTTGCATCAAGCAATACAACATGGATTGCAGCTCCCTGTTCTCCTTCAACTTTCCCTCCAGTAAATAATGGTAGGGATGGCCTTGACCTGAAATGCAGCTGTAAGTTTCTTCCATCGGGCCCTTCGATTCGCTTTGGAGAAGACCTGTACACTTTTGAGGTTAAGATGACCATGATAATTACCAATCATAGAATGGTAAAATGAATTGCTAATCAGAACTGAGGAACACAAAGTGAAAGCAACTTCAAGCTAAATGGGACAACATAATGAACATTAGTGGGTTTGTGAGTCTCATTTACAAAATTTCTCCAAGTTTCTCAATTTGATTACCATGTGCTGGAGAAGACATTTTCTTCTCAAAGAATAGATATTATGCTTAAAAGTGATTTGACTAGTAATCAACTATAAAGGTGATTGCAGTGAACGATGGGTTTTCAGGTACCACATATGCCAGGATTGTGGAGCCCCCAATGTCTAGATGAACTCGTTTAGAAGTATCAAGGAATATCATTGTTGGAACTTTTCTTAATCAAAGCCTTCTACTACCTAGGCCATTATGCTTACAATAACACAATGGGAAAAAATGATTTCTGAAGTGCCATCCAGTTCAAAACGAAAGTGGGGAAGATAATGCACTACTTTCATGGCAATATAATCCTAAACCATTGAGGATGAATGGTTAAGCATACCTTGCTCCAATCCTAGCAGGACCCAACTTTGCTAAAGCACGCTCTACTTCTTCACTGACCTATTTCAAGCATGACATTTAGAGAATGAATAGATCAAAACAATGTACTACTAACAAAATAAAGTTATTTTTACTCACCCAACAAAAAGACAGAGAGCTTACAAAGATCAATACAGTCCAAACTTACAAACACATTCATGTAGATTTTATACCGATAGGAGTCTTTTGCGATAACACAATTAAAAAATACTTATTGAATTATCAAACATATTTTGCTTACAACTCTGCGAAGAACAGGCTCCAAAGATGAACAAAGCTTCTGTAGGCTATCCACCTTAAGAGCTTCAACAATCACACTACATAGGACATCAATATGATAGATGAGAATATGAAGAACTTAATAGGGAAAATATTCTTAAAATGAAAACAACAAACATAGTGCAATACTAAGCAACAATTTAGCAATAAGTTTCATTTCTTAGAAATAAACAATGTGATTTAGCAAAAAAGTTGCCTTTTTAGAGACCAACATGATGAATAGAAAAAGACTTTCATTATAGATGGAATCATTTCTCAAAATTACTTAAACAGTGTAACCAAAACTAGTTCCATATGACGAAAGCTTCAACTGACAACCAACATAAGAAGACTAAACCAACCAAAATTAGCTGTTTACAGGTCACATGTTTCCGGTGATTGTATAGCCACTAGATCAACCAACTTATTATTTGATTGTGTTATTATGCCTTGATTTACATGAACCATTTACCTAATTGGATGACCTGACTATGTAAAGATCAATGGATATATCATGACCTGATAAATGGGAAACTTCAAATCTTTGTTTTTGGATCCGATTAAGATCCGTTTAGGATCCTGATTATCCTTGTACACATTTATACAGAAAGGAAGTATTTTAGAGCATCAATCTTTTTCTCATTGAGTTTAGGTTTTAGATAGTAAGTGGTTCCTCTTTGTGGCTATTCCTTCCTAGGGTCCAGGGTTTGAGAGTACATCTCTTATATTTTCCCTTCTTTGTTTCATAGTGGAATTTTTCCCTCATCTCTCACATGGAGTAGGCACAACTGAACCATATAAATTCCAGAGTACTCATTTGCTCTTCTAGTTTTTTTTACTGTCTGGTTTATCTATTCCACTACAATCGTACAAATTTCTCTAACACATTGACACACACATGGGTTCAGTTCCTTCAACCATTGAGAAAACTTACCCAGAAAGATGATTTGATTTCTGAATTATTTGACCAGGAAAACTACAAATGATAAGCATTCGAACAAGCTTAACATAAGATATCTTTTTTAAAGTTTCCTTGGTATTAAAGAATGGAAACTTACAAATAGCTGATGATACATAAAATAAAATGACCAGGCCCAATTTGTTGCAAATGATGTCCAACTCTAAGTAGTCTTGCCCAAGCAAGCTATGGTGTAATGCACAAGAATAAGTTGGTACCTATATGTTCCCATTCACGTGCTTAACAACCACAACTACAACAAACTAAATGTTTCTTGTGCAGGTTTAAGAACATGCTCCATAAGTACCTACAAAACATACTCTCACTTTAAACATCATTCATTCTGGGCTCTTAAGGCATCCTCTTTTGCCTTGTGGGTGTGGAAAAGAATCCAATGGAGCAGAATGGTGGCACTGCAATTTATACAGATTGCCATTGGTCGTGGAAACAGAGACATTTCTATGATTCAACCCATGGATACTCGATTTTCACTCAAAAGAAGACTCCAAACCTTTCCAGCAGGCAGCACCTACCTTTTCCGTAACTGTTTATGTATCTATCCCTCTTCATATACCTCACGAGGAAATACATAACAATGCCAAGACAAACTTCCTAAACACTATGAAGACTGAAGACCTTTCTTCCAAACATGTTGCCATAATATCATAAGAAGCTCTTATAATATAACTGGCACTTTTAACCGACCATTGGTTGAGCACGATGACAGTAGCTTTGCCTTGAAAATGGTGCAAGTCGAGTGGTTTGAGAAGAAAATACCTTTATTTCTATCACCAATTCTACAGAACAAACATACTCATGAACTAATCTCATTTTGCACAACTTTTGCCTGTTTTCTCGGCTGCTTTTTTCAAACATGAGGATTCACTTTGTTCAGACATTGGACCATCCGGAAGATAAATAAAACCCAACAAATCAACCAAATCACAATCCATCTGTTTTTGAAAATTCTGCCAACATGGCCGGTGGAGCAAATATAAATGACACATCCTGGTCTCCGTCATCCACCAAGTTTCTAACTTGATGGTAAATTTGCTTTCCCAAGCTATCTACTTTCGGTGAATAAAACACTAAAAAGGCACAAAAATAACAACAAACCTTGCAAGGGCCGGAACTTTCTGCCGTTTCTGCTCCGGCTGCTGCTGCTGCTGCTCCTCCAGCTCATCTGGATCCAGCCCCCTCTTCTCCGCCGCCACCTTACCTTGCCTGTCCAAAAACCTACTTGGTCTCTGCATCTCTCGAGAACCCAAAAACCAAAACCCCCCCAAATATCTAGATCTGCACCCAAAAGACCTCCCCTTTCTCTTTCTCCTCGAACTTGAACAGGAAAGCAAGAAGTCGTGAGAAAAAGATGGCAACTTTCACATGCTACGACGACGAACTTGTTGGAAGGAGATGAAGCTTGGGGATCGAGGAAAAACGGATAGCAGGAAGGTGGGTAGGGTGTTCGGAATTGGGAGAAGAGGAGGAGGGTCGATGTTGGTCGTTGTTGGAAGTCAATGCTTCTGTTCAGCTTTGTCCCCAGGCGGCTGCGTTGGTCACCACACACCAACTGGGCAAGCTTTGTTTTGTATTTATTTTAATGTAATCATATGATCCCTTCCCTTTTTTCTTTCTTTCTTTATCATTACGTTGGTGATATATACAAACAATCATTAGAGGAGAATTTGCATCAAAATTCTACTTGTTATGATTGTGGTTTACGACAAAGCTGGATTGTTTAAGATTATTATAATTACTAAAATGTTAAGTCCCTGTTTGATTGTAAACTAACACCTAAAATGAAGCAACCATGAAAATCTAAGCAAAGTCTATACAAGAATAATCTCAAAATTCAACTCCAATAAAGTGAAACTTAGGACCCCTAAGGTTTTAAAGGACTTCAAGTGGTTAATTATGCTCCGCAACTAGTTGTTAGTATATCGTTCACTGTTAGCTGGTTGTCAGATTCGATGGGAGAGGGTTTCTTGATTACCAGGAAAAAGTTAGAATAGGAGTTGTAATTTTATTTAGTTCGTTGAAAAGTGGAATGAAGATAAAATAGAAAATTGTATTCTATTTCTCTTATTTTAGAAAAATAATTCCAAGAGAACGGTGGGATAAAATTATTCTGAGAAATTATTCCACCTATTCTATTCTAATAGTACATGTACAACATAGTTGTGGAGAAATACATATTTAATATATTGATGTCTCATGTAATCGTATCATATTTAATATTATATATTATAAAATACTATTAATATAATCTAAAATATTATTTATTTGTAAATATTATTTAATATATTTTAAATAAAATAATATTAAATATAAATGCCATATTATATGATTTTCAACTAAAATTTATTTATGAAATATTTTTAGATCATTTCATATAAATAATACTCATTTTTTCAAATAAAATATAATTATATATTTATATTTTCAAATAAAATATAATTACATATTTATTTTTTCAAATAAGGTATACTTATATAAAAATAATATTATTGTTATTTCAAATAAAATATCATTGGTTTAAAAATATACTATTTAATATAATTTCAAAAAAAAACTATTTAATTTAAAAAATATTTAATATTATTTCAAATAAAATATTATTTATACATATTTTTATAATATTACAAGTAAATCGATATTTATTTATGAAATACTATGTTATATGGTTTAAAATTAAATATTATTTATTTAAAGTACTATTTAATATGATTTGAAATAGAATATTAGATATTTAAAACTTCATCTAGTATGATTTCAAATAAAATAGTATTAATTTAAAAGTAACATTATTTAATATAATATATATTATTATTTTAATTAATTTGTATTTATACTCGCATCGCTCACATAGAAAGACATGTGTCATTCTGCATTGCAACAGTGGATATTTGGCACCAACTGTTGGGTGGGAGCACTTTTGATTGGTTGTAACATCTTAGAATCTAGTCTCACCTAGACAGGAAGTGCCAATGGTGCTTTAAGCGGTGGGAAATACCAACTTCAATTTGAGTACTTATCATGCCTTGGGTTGGAGTATTTGAAATGGTATACTCATGAGAATAAGATCCATGTAACATCCACATACACATGTTCTGACGTGAGTAACAGCAGAGACTCCGTAAATATGTAAATATTATAAATAGATAAAAAAAATAATTAAATATTACTATATCTATTACATTTCTTAAATTTGTCGATTACATTACTATTACATGATTTAGAATTGAAAATAATGTAAAAATACTGTTCATCTGGGTTCCATATGTATTTGATTGAACTACATTATGCAACATGCAAGTCCAATGCTATATATCTTTATTACCCATGATTACCTGCAGTAAACAAAAATACAGTATGAATTTAAGAAAACTCAGTATGCAAGTTGGATCCTAACCTAACATTGATCTAGGTAGACTCACAATAAATTTAATGTTTTCATTTTTTCCCCCTTTCAGACTTTTAGTGAATCCTTTTGGCTACCTACCACTGGCATTATGCAGTCTTCCAGTTGATATACAACCTATTTTTATTTCCATTATTATATTTTCAACTACACACTTTTTCATTAGTGAAGACCTTATATACTAATCTATATCAGTCATTAGACATCAGGTTTGAATTTTGTGATTTTATCGTTGCCACAAGATCCTCAAAAGGAGTGCATTCCTTCTTAAGGTCATTACTTTGAAGAGTCATATGTTAAGATCTTGTTCCCTCTCTCGTATATCTTATCTTGAGAGACACTTACATTATTTATCTTTTCCACTTGAAAGGATCAATCTTTAATTCTTCATAAGTCTAAGGACTTACCTATAAAATTACATTCAACTATGTAATAACAAATAGTGTAGGGATTCTTATGAAATTTCATCCTAAGTTTCTATTTAAATAATATGCCTACAATTCTTGGGTTATTTAGCAATTATCAAATACTTTGAAATCAATGCAACTCTATCAAGGACAGAAATACAATTAAAATAACTTGTTAGGAAAGACATGGTAAAATATTTGCAATGTGAGGACTCTTTTGTAAATATACCAAATCATGAGTCAAAAGAGCAAAATAACCTTCATCTTCGACCTCATGCACATGAGCACTCTTTTGACTAAAAAAACTACGCTAAACCCAACTAAATAATGCTACAGTACTCATCTTTTAATCACATGTGAACAACCTTTACAAGAACTATTCATATATTTATCTCAAATAGCCAAATGATTAAAGAAGCTACAATAAACAATCAATTGATTCTTCCAAGCATGATACAAAGATTACTATTTATTTATTTTTATTTTAATCAACCATCTACAGTTTATCTTCTTTCTCAACTAATGCCACATTAATCCAACAGATATCTCATCAAAATTCACATAATCCACTACATACCCTACTGCAACGATTGTTCCCTTCTAACGAACCTCGCAATCAACCTACAAGCCTCCCTGTCAAGTCCGAAGACACACGATCGATAGTGACGACTCCCTCTTCCTTTCTTTGTCGCGTCCTTTGGCAACCTTCTCTCATCTCTCACTGAACTCTCTCCTCCTCTCACTCTCCTTGTGTGGCCACAACGAAACCCAACCCCCTATTTATATGCCCCTAACGTCTCGTACGTTACACAATCGCAACCACTGTCATCAAAGAAGCACCCAACAGTCTTTCAACGCTCGCTAACACCTCTGCAACCTCCAACGCTTGTTGCCTCCACTTCCAAAGACGAACTAGCATAAGTGCAAATAGATCTGGGTGTTATGTTTTACTCATCTTATAGAAATTTCGTCTTCAAAATTTACAAGACAAGAAACCTACCAAATAGGCCAGGGTACTTGCTGCACATCACACTCTTCAGCACACAAGTAACCTCTTCAATTCTATGATGTTGCCACTGAACCTTTACCATCAGAACAACTCTCTTTTGTAGATTATGCTCTTTAAAATCTATAATCCGTATAGGCTTCTCTTCAAAAGATAAATCCGCTTGAATCTCTAAAGTGTCATACTTAATTACATGGGTCTCATCTGGTATATATTTTCTTAACATCAATATATGGAACATGTCATGTAACTTAGCATATTGTAATGGTAGTGCTAGTCTGTAAGCAGTTTCACCAACTTGTTCTACTATATCAAAAGATCCCACATACTTAAGACTCAACTTTCCCTTTCGTCCAAATTTCATTACACCTTTAACTGGTGATTTTTTCAAGAACATGTGATCTCCAACCTCAAAATGCAACTGTTGTCACTTACGTTCTACATAACTCTTCTGTCTGCTATGAGCTGCCTCCAATCTTTTCTTAATTAAACCTACCTTATCTGCATACTATTGAATAATCTCAAGTCTGAGCAGTCTCCACTCACCTACATACTCTAACATATTGGTAATCCACAAGGTCTCCCATACAAAACTTCATATGGTGTCATTCCAATAATTGAGTGATAGCTATTGTTGTAAGCAAACTTCACTAATGGGAAGTTCTTCTCCCAACTACCATTGAAATTCAAAGTACAAGCTCAAAGCATGTCCTCTAAGGTTTGTATTGTCCTCTCTGTCTATTTAAGGATCAAAAGTTGTACTATACTTCAACTTCGTTCCCAAGACTTTCTAAAAACTTTTCCAAAAATTCAAAGTGAAGTGAGGATCACGATCTAATATAATAGAAACTGACACTTTATGCAATCTCACAATTTCTTGAATATACAAGTCGACTAAGATGTCCATCTTTTGGTCCATCCAAATTGGTAGAAACTGTGCTGACTTAATCAAGCAATTCATATTAATGATCATATTGCATCATGCTTTTTCCTGATATTAGGCAAACTACACACAAAGTCCATGGTCGCATTCTTTCATTTCCATTCTGGTAACTCTATAGATTGCAACATGTCAGCAGCTGGTCTCTAATGCTCAACCTTAATTTGTTGACAAACAAGACACCGTGATATAAATTTTGCATTATATTTCTTCATGTCCTTTTACCAAAATTCCTTTGCCGGTCTTTAAACATCTTTGTTGTGTCATGTATGGAAATCTATGAGCTTTTTGTAGGATCTCTCTCTTAACTTCAGAATCAACTGGTACCCATAACTTATTCTTTAATTGAATTCCTCCATTTAATGCAACTCTAAACTCTAAGTTTCCTTTATTAATAACTTCAAGCATCATCTGCAACTCTAGTACATGCAACTATGTCATGAGAACTTTCTCCACCAAGCTCGAGCCAATTTTCAAGTTAACAAGTACTGCATTTCTCTTTTGTCCTATTAATGGTTTCCAATGAACAAACTCTTTTACTAATTTCCATTCTTGGATCATTATGTGAGCAACTAAATCTTCCCATTTCCTACTCAAGGCATCTACTACTTTATTGGCCTTACCAAGATGATAGGAAATATTAAAATCATAATCCTTAAAAAATTCCAGCCATCTTCATTGCCACAAATTCAATTCTTACTAAGAAAACAAGTATTTCAAACTCTGATGATCCGTGAACACCTCAAATTGTTTCTCATACAAATAATGATACCAAATATTTAAAACAAAGACCATTGTAGCTAATTCCAAATCATGGGTTGGGTAAATCCTTTCATGTAGTTTGAGTTGTCTTGATGTATAAGCTACCACCTTACCATGTTGCATCAACACACAATCAAGTTTTGATTCTGAGGTATCACTGTAGATGATAAAACCTCCATTACCTGAAGGGAGTGTCAAAATTGGTATAGATGTTAACCTCCTCTTCAGTTCCACAAAGCTGTCTACACACTTTGCATCTCATTCAAATTTTACACCTTTCCTAGTCATCTTCGTCATAGGTAATGTCAACTTTGAGAAGACTTGGATGAATCTCTTGTAATAACTAGCAAGTCCAAGAAAACTCTGAATTTCTGCAACATTCTTAGGTCGATTTCACTTCATCATTGCCTCAACCTTAGTTGCTTTCATAGCAATCCCATCCTTTAACATTATATGTCTAAGAAACATGATCTAAT
Source organism: Posidonia australis (assembly GCA_024699735.1). Taxonomy (NCBI): domain Eukaryota; kingdom Viridiplantae; phylum Streptophyta; class Magnoliopsida; order Alismatales; family Posidoniaceae; genus Posidonia; species Posidonia australis. The sequence continues at coordinate 100,244 of JAMKQA010001402.1, forward strand.
CCAACCAAAAGTCACATTTGGAAAACTTGGTATAAAGCTTGTTCTTTCTCAAGGTTTCTAATACAACCCTAAGATGACCCTTATGTTGTTCTCTGTCTAGACAAAATACTAAAATATCATCCACAAACACAATTACAAACTTGTCTAGGAAATCCTTGAATACCTTATTCATCATATCCATAAATATTATTGGTGCATTAGTCAACCCAAAAGACATGATCACAAACTCATAGTACCCATAACATGATCTGAAAGCTATCTTGAGTATATCCTCTTCTTTAATTCTCAACTAATGGCACCTAGACCAAAGATCAATATTTGAGAACACTGAAGTGCCCTTTAATTGATCGAGTAAGTCATCAATCTAAGGTAACAGGTACCTATTCTTCACAGTCACTTGATTCAACATCCGATAATCAAGAATAATTTTCTTAACGGTATCCTCAACTATTCCTGTTTTTTGACTTTAGTACCCTCAACTATAAAATCAGTCACTTTGGTACCCTCAACTATTACTGCTAGTCAATTTAATCATTTTCTTAGTAAACGTTTGGTAAAAAAAATAAAAGGGAAAAAATGCCCCTAATAGGAGTGAAGATGGACAAAAACTCCATTTGTTCCTTCCCCTTCTTCCTTTCTCTTTGCTAAGGTGAGATGGGTGTTGTTTAGGTACAACGATAGACAAAAGTTAACAAGACGGATGCTTGGGTTTCACCTATAGATTTCGACTATGGCAGTGACTTACAGGAGTACCCTATTGATGATGCTCGGGGAGGTTCTCAACTCAAGGTAGTGGAGACAGTGCATAACGAGGGAGCCATTGGAAGGAGAGGGGGCAAAGGGAAGAGACCTGGAGGGAGGTGAGGTTTTGGAAGGGGAAGAAGTAGGAAGCAACAACAAGAGAGTTAGGTGTTACTGGGCCTAGCAGGAATCGGAGGTGCTTAAGGTAGCAACATGAATTGTGGAGAGGAGGAAGACAAGCGAGGGAGAGAAGTAGCTGATCGAAGGAGGTGGTGGTTGTTGTTGTTGTTGTTGTGGTTGTGACTGTCGTTGGTGAGAGGAAGAGTAGGGTGAGGGTCAAGTGGGAGGTGTGGCAAGGGAGGATGGAAGGGAGGAGACTAGGTGGAGGTGGGTTGGGGAGATGGAGGTGGAGAGCCATGAGAGAGGAGTAGAGGTGATGATTCCACTAGCGAGAGACCAAAGAGATGGACGGAGATGATGGTCTTCCACGTCACCCGCCCTCAAGGAGAAAGATGAGGAAGAAAAGGAAAAATGAAGAAGAAAGGGATTCGTGAAGAGGAAATAAAGTAAAAGGGCATGACTAACATTTCAAGTTAAAATTTAATGGAGTTATCAAACGTATTGTAAATTGAAACATAATACAAGTTTAGGGTACCAAAGTAATTAGTTTTATAGTTGACGGTACTGAGGTAAAAAACAAGAATAGTTGAGGGTACTATTAAATAATTTACTCAATCAATACACATCCCCATTGATCCATCTTTCTTCTTGACAAACAATATAAGTGCTCCTTATGATAAAACACTAGGTCTAATAAATCTTTTGTCCATCAATTATTGCAGCTGCTTCTTTAATTCTTCCAACCCTACGGGTGCCATCCAATATGGTGCACTCGATTGCGATGTAATTCCATCCATTAGTTCAATGATAAAATCAATCTCACACTTAGGGGGTTGATCTGGGAAAATACCTTCAGGAAAAACCTCTGGAAATTCCCTAACAACCTCAATCTCCTCAAGTTTTGTTGGAGAAGATTCTATCTTAACTACATTTGCTAGATAAGCCTGATAACCTTTCATTGTCAATTTTTGTGCCTTTACTGTTGTGACCATGCCTGCTTGGGGATCCGGCGTGGAGTTGCACCAGAGGAAGGAGGCCACAGCCATACTAGGATGGCAAAGGTGCAATATAGGATAAAAACGAAAAAGAAAAGAAGTCGCTACCTAGTCTTTTAAGAAAAAGACAAGGGAAACCACAAACAAATCACCAAAGATGAATGCATGAGATGCAAATTTGAAGGCCAGATGTCCACAAACCAGGAGATGGGTAAGAATTCCTATTACACACGGGGAAGGTGTTAGATACCCCCGTACGCCCAAGAAACTCGGTCTTTCTAGTCCAATTCGCTTGCTAGAGGCTGAATGAATGTTTGCTAAGCCTAGATTGTATTCTAATCATACTAATATGAATGCCAAGTCAAAACTAGATGAATGTGCAAGATGGTATGCAAAAACTGCGAAGAAATCCGCATGAAATGATGAAACCATAAAATATGACAGGACAAAGAAAATCACATGAAATGACGAAGTTTCCGAGGAGAAAGGCTCGAAAAATCATACAGGCCTCAAGAGAATAAAAAATGCAACCAGCTCAGGTAATCAGAATCATAGAAAGCATTGTGGAAATCAAGACGAAAAAACTGCAAATAAGTCCGTGCAAAACAGGTAAACTGTGACATATAAAGAAATTCACATAAGATGATGACGGTTTTGGAAAGAGCATTCTAGAAAACCACACCGACATCAACAGCATCAAAAATTCAATAGACCCAAATCATTAGAATCTTGGAAAACATCACGGAAACTCGAACGGAAAAATTGCAAAGAAATCCACGTAAAACAGGCAAACAGTGACATATGAAGAAAATCACATAAAATGACGGTATTTTTGAAAATAATGCTCAGGAAAACCATATAGATATCAAAAAAGTCATTAGTGGGTTCAACCCAAGTCATTGGAATCATAGAAAAAGTTATGAAAATCAAAAAAGAGAAATAATCCGCAAATGGGCCAATGTAGGCCTTTGGGTCAGTTAGTATATGCCCTTAGGCAATGAAATCCAATTCAAATCAAAAAATCCAAGAATACAGAATAAAAGGGATCAAATCAAATGTCAGACAAAGGATTCTGAAAACGAGATGAGAAAAATCCACGAAAGAAGCACATGGGATGCGGATTCACTCAAAAAGGATGGGACAACATGCAAATGTGAGGAAAACTATGCAAAATGCATGAATATGTACTTAAATGTGTAAAATGTGCTGAGGAATGACTTAGGCAAAGGTTATGCATGACTTAATGCATGAACTAACATGCATGTGCATGAATTGGTGGCATAGGGACAATTTGGTCATTTCAATGGCCAGATGTAATAAATGCAGGTATAGGGATGATGCATGGTTTGAGATATGCCAAAATGTATGCAAAATGTCAAGAAAGTGTTATTGGCAAGAAAATATGTAAAGGACAAGGTCTTAAAAACAATAAAACGATACAAACACAGTAAAGGACAAGTACAAAGACTAAAATGCAAAATTCAAAAAAATGATGAAAACCTGGATTAAAATACATTCAATGACTTCTATTCTAAGGTTCAGATGATGGATCAAATAAAAATGTGACACTGGGATGTGTGAAAATTGTACCTTGGTAATTTCCTAAAAACTCAAGGTCTAATGTGCAAAATTAACACATAAATGCAAATGTGATTAAAACATGAAACTAAAGATCAGTTCACAGTGCAAACATAATTTTTTAATGAAATCTATGATTAAGTGTAAAATATGAAATGCAATAAGTAGAAAATATCAAAAATATGTGAGAGAACAATTAAAACCCTAAATGATGGATTTAAAACTAGTCTATAGGTCTAGATGTAAATTTCCTGTACTCTGGGATTGTATGTTGTGAACCCAGGGGCCTACATGCAAAATTACAAGGCTTGGATGTGATAAAAACTAGACTTTTATAATGATCAATGTAATTATGAAGTTTCTTAAGGTCAGGATGCAAATTTTACAAAGGAAAACTCATTTTTTTTAAGTTCTAGGGGCTCAGTGCAAAATATCAGGACTTAATTGCAAGGAAAACATGAATGCAGGGGTTTAAATGTGAGAAAACACATATTTACAGGACCGATAATGAAATTAAAACTAAACAAGGTAAAATATGCAATATTTACAAGAATAATAAAAGAAGCAAAAGGTTATTTAAAACAACAAGAACTTAAACATAAAGAAAAGGACTTAAGTAATGAAAGGATGATCTAATTGTAAAAACAATTTAAACTAAAGGACCTAGGCTAAATAAGCCCCCTTTGAAGATCACCGGCGGATCGCCGACGTCTCCAGTCCGACGTGAGCACCGGCGACCGTCCAACGACGCTGCAACGGCGAAGGGGTTCCAGAGACGGTCCAAGAGGCTGTAGGGAATGACTATGAGACTCTCCGGAGTGTTTGACGAGGCTGGGGTGGCCAGAGGCTCTCCCCCCATCTCTGTCTCCGACGTGGAGTTGACCGACGCTGAGGAAGACGACGACGAGGTAGCTGGCTGCGATGTGTCGGCTTGAGCGCCACGGGGAGTACTGAGAGAGCTTAAAGGCGGCCTGAGGAGAATTCTAGAGGTGTCGGCGAGGACCGGGGAGGTCTAGCGTGCCCCCCCAAGAGATGGAATTCGGGCCGGGCCGGGCTGGCTCGGCCCATGGAAGTTGCGACCCGCCCGAGCCTGGACTGGGCCGGGCCAGCCTGGGCCTGCTGCAACAAACCATGGGCCCGGAACGGCCCATGGCCCGTATGTGGGCCGGGTTTATGGGCCAACGGGCCGGCCCATTGGGCCTAAAAAAAAAATTAATAAAAAATTATTTTTTTACTAATATTTTTTTTTTGAAATACAAATTTTTTTTACATTTTTACATAAAAAATACAAAAGATATTTACACCATTTGTTTTACATTTTTTTTCAATTTTTACATCAAGAATTATTCTTTTGGGGAGTGATCAGTTCTGCCTGTTGAAGTTGATGTCGCATCATCGTCTTCTTCTGATTCAGACTTTAAGCTCAAACCTTGAAAACGATCAATCGCATCGTACCAATCTTTTAAGTAGACGGAGGCTTCTACAGACTTCTCTGATAATCTACATCTTTTATCATTTAATACTTTTTTCCCTGCAGAAAATGCAGATTCCGAAGCCACAGTTGACGCCGGAATCGTTAGTAAATCTTTTGCCATTTTTGCAACTATAGGAAACCTAATAGCTGTAGTAGACCACCAATTTAATATATTTAAGTTATCTATTTCTAAATCACTAAAAGCAATTGGGGATTCTAAATAATTAT